>KE504707.1:1135347-1155645 GCA_000441515.1 Elaeis oleifera
TTTTTTTCTGATGCGTAACGGAAGGAAATATTGTAAGTAATGCTCTTCTATGGAATCTTCTTCAAGGGTTGTACTTGTAAAATTGTTAGTACTGCTGATGCTTGCTTCTCTCTCTCTCTCTCCCTCTCTCCCTCTTGATGGATAACAAAAAAAGAACTACAAGTAATCTTGAGAATCTCGTTGGTAAGAATTAGATAATAATTAGCATAATTAGTTGTCCAAACCTATTGAAGTCTGGTGTGGCCTTTCTTCGATTTCGGTCGTTGGCCTAGAGCCATGTACTACACCACACCGTGATATGGGCTGGTGAGATATCGAGAGATGGTGTGCCATCGTCGGAGAAGATGCACACAGTCAAGGTCGAAGACGAGAGCGAGGAATTACTGGTGAACGGTGGCACTGGTCTTCGCTCAGCACCGGAAGAGGGAGACCTGCAAAGGAAGTCCCATCGGAGATGGCTCCGGTGAGAACTCTCCAACGCTCAAGTCAGCAAGGTGACTCAATATAGTATAAAGAGCAGAAGAGTTTTGGCACTATGTTGGCCAACATATCTAGAAGGATCCTCGCTTATCTCTATTTATAGAGGAGCAAAGTGGATGGTGAGAGGATAGGTGATCATGTCAATCATATTCTGTCAGTCGTATGGTGCCGCGTCGGCATCTTTAAATAGCTCTGACAGCGGGCGTGCCTTTGTTGGTGCGTAGGTGGCCGTAGCCGCGGGCCTTATTATGCATGCAGCGTAATTAATGATCTCGTAATATCCCATCATGGCGCACAGCCAGCCAGTCAGGATATGGCGTTTGAGCGACGTGATCTGATGTGGCCTGTCAGGATGGCGTGACGGCCACGTCTGTCGTTCGGCTGCTCGACTGACATCCGTATCAGGAAGTCGGTTGAAGGAGCCCATTGAGTGGTGCGACCTAGTTATCAGTTTGGATAGTCGGTAAGGCACTGAGAAAGAAGTCGGCCTTCTGATGACTTCTGATAAGATCGGCCTTAGCCTCTAGATGAAGTTGGTCTCGACTTCCTGATCATGAAGTCAGCCTCCGGATGACTTTTGATTAGGTTGGCCTCCGGATGACTTTTGAGGTCGGTCTCTTCGTGAGGTCAGCTTCTGGATGACTTCGTGAGGTCGGCTAAAGCGACGAAGATAATGAAGTCGATCTCGGCCTCCCACTGAAGTCAGCCTCCTTATGAAGTCGGCCTCCGGATGACTTCGTGAGGTCGGCCTCCAGATGACTTCATGAGATCGACTAAGCGACGAGGATCTATCCCAACAAACTCTTTTGTGATTTTTACTAGTGTGTCATAGCTGCAATTTTATCCATCTTGATCAGAAAAGAGCTTAAAGGTTTTGCTACGGTGCTTTCTAATTTTTTACAGAAAATTTTGCTGATGAGCATTATAATTTGGGCAAAACCATAATGTGGTAGAAATTGAATAACTTAGAGAGAGAGGTGTCGTCCGGGTGGAGGTGGAGAGAAGGGGGATGGGATCACAGTGGCAAGGGGGGTCGGTGGAATAAGAAGGCGCCGAATAAGTCGGCAGTTTTTTTTGGGTACAACAAGTCGGGGAGGTTGAGGGAGGGTAATGAGGTAATTAACGATTAATCTAACTTTCTAATTATAATCTAGACAATAAACAGCTAAGATTAATCAGATTTTTGAACTAAAAAAGAGCATCGTAACAATCCCCAAGAGTCAAGGACTCGTTTGAGCTGTGGGAGACCGTAACAATCCCCAAGAGTGAAGGACTCGTTTGAGCTGTGGGAAGCAGAGGAGAGAAGTAGTAATTTCTCGAAGGTGGAGGAGAGTTTTAAAAGGAAAAAATATGAAAAGACGAGAAGATACTTTTCATGTTTATGAAAAGTATAAATCCATGGAGGAGATATATTTTGGGACTTCTCACGTGATGGATTTAGTATTTTTTTTTTCAAAAATATTCTTGTAATGTTGTTCTTATATTAATACAATATTATCCTCTAGTAGGGTTGGTTTTTCTGTATCTATATTGTAACTAATAGAAATTAGGTCTTAGTTTGCGAAAAGTATAGGTTGTCTTAGTTTGAATTTGGTGAATATTGTATCTAAATCTTCAATTTCTTAATTCTTATTCACATTTGAGTGTTTAGAAAGATAAGTTGGTGTGTTATATAATGATCTAAACTTAATACGTAGTTGGTTTGCCTTAAATTAAGATCTGAATTCGAATTAGAATGGAAAATAGGATGATTATATTTTTTGATGTGTTTAATACATGACTGGAATCAAAATCAGAATTAAATATTTTATATAAATTTAAAATTAATTAAAAAATTTATAAAATATTAATTTTTTAAATTGGTACAATAAAATTTGAATATTAAAGATGGTACTCAAAAGTTTTGAAATATTTGAACGTTCGGATCCTCCTTGTAATTGTAATTTTAATTGAAGTGGAATCTAGACTTTCTCTGATCACGTAGTTGGAGCGGAAGTCATTCTCTTCTTTCCATCCTATTGTGGCGTCTAACATCCTCCAGCTAAATATATTTTTTATTTAATAAAATAAAACAACTTAAACAAAATATTTATTATTATTATTTTAGTAAATGTTGGCAGATATGTCAGTTGTCACTGCCACAACCCAAGCACTCACCAAATAGGTTTAGTTACTCTTTTTAATATGGAAAAGGTTAATTAATTTTATTCGCTGCACCGTCCGATGAAACAAACTGCATGTTAGCGCTCCGTCAATCAATCTCGTCCCGAAGCTCTATTTTAAAAAACTTCGCTTTATTTCCAACCAACCTCCGGAACTCTTGAACACCACCCACTTATTCCACAGTCCCAAACCTCAGAAAGCTAATCAACCAATCGCATCTTTTGTCGTAATCGCATCTTTTGTCGTATTGGTGGATTCATGTAACCTAACGAGGACCCCCCACCATCCAAAGCTTCTGGTGGACCATTACCATCACATCACGTCATTTCAGCGGACCCGAATCTCCTGTCTTTTAGATCAACGGTCCAGTTTCTCTCATCCAGAGTCCGTAACACCCGAAGAACCACGATGGTCCACCCTAGTTAAGAACCGTTGTCGTCTGTTAATAATATCAAGCGCCGATGGCGGACGTCTCAACGGTTCGGATCTTCCAGTCCCGAGCCGGCGCGCTTTAGAGCTCCGCGTCGCTGTCAGAACTTTAATTTGCGATTCGCCGAAAACTATTTCTATTTTAGTTTCATCTTATCTGGAATTTGGAGCACACCCTCCCCTTTCTTTCTTCCCTTTTCTCGAGGAGCACCTCGTGATCTAATCCGATCTCATGGCAGTAGGTGCGAGCGACCAAAGCCAGCTCCGATCCCTCGAATCCCCGCTGGGATCGATCATTGCCTTCTGAATCCGGGGCTTCCGGTCGGGATTTCTTCCCCGGATTCGAAGATTTCGAGCTCGGGAGCCTCATATCGGTGTCGCCGGACGATTTCTAGGGTTTGCAGAGGGTGCTTTCAGTTCCCTCGTTTTCTTGGTCGAGATCTTGGGTTTCTTTAGTCATCATGGTCACTCGGCTTGGAGTTACCGCCATCGCTGGATTCTAGGGTTTCTTGCGTTGATCCTGGTTTCACAGTCGCAGTTCTTCGGGCTTCTGTCGAAAATCTTGTTTAAAGGTAAAAGTTGTTCTTTTCTCCTTTCTGATCTCGCCGCCATTATCAAGATCTTGCTGCTTATTTATACTCTCCTTGAATAGAACAGTTGGCTACGCTTCTTTCCATATCGATCTCCCTTCACAATCCGACTCCACGTTTCCTGTCTTTTTTAACTTCTCCTTTCCTCAAGTTTTTCTCCATATCTGAATGTAAGAGCCTTGTTGTGGCGGGCATTGGTTTTGTATGATCTCCTTTACCTAAGATCTGCCTGGAGCGGAATCTAGGGCTTAAGCTTGGTGCTTGCGATTTTGTAGATCAAAATTTGACCCCATGAACTTGATCTGAGTGTTCCCCCAATCTTACCACCATGTGGAAGCAATTCCTCAGTAAATTACCCCGGAAATCGTCGAAATTGGATTCTGTTTCGGATTCCACACACAACCACCCAGGCAGCAATGCTTCCTCTTCTGGCAACTCAATCCAGCGGGCAAACAGTGGTAATGCCGGGCCAGGCCGATCAACCACTGTTAAGAGGATGTCTTCTGCTGTCTTCCCATCCAGCGTAGTCGCTGGGATTGAACCTCTCCTGTCATTCAAAGATGTCTCAAACACCGAAAAGCAGAACCTTTTCATCAGTAAGCTGAATCTCTGTTCTGTTGTCTTTGATTTTCTGATCCAAACAAGAACTCCGCTGAGAAAGACATGAAGCGGCAGGCCCTATTAGATCTTATTGATTTTATCAATTCTGGCACCTCTCGGTTCACTGAGCCGATGATCTCCGCCAGTTGTAAGATGGTCGCCATTAATTTATTAGGGGTTTCCTCCAATTACCGATCCAATTCTTCTGGTGGTGGGAGACTGAAGAAGAGGAGCCAATGTTCGACCCTGCTTGGTCCCATCTGCAACTTGTGTATGAATTGCTTCTAAAATTCATTTCATCCTCCTCCTTGATGCAAGATGGGAAAAAGTTCATAGATCATTCATTTATCTTGAGATTGCTTGAGCTCTTTGATTCAGAGGATCCAAGAGAAAGGGATTGCTTGAAACAATCTTGCATAGGATTTATGGCAAATTCATGGTTCATCGTCCTTTCATCCGCAAGGCAGTAAGCAATATATTCTATAGGTTTGTGTTTGAGACGGACCGGCATAATGGGATTGCCGAGTTGCTGGAGGTTTTTGGTAGTGTGATTAGTGGATTTGCGTTGCCTCTTAAGGAGGAGCACAAACTTTTTCTCTGGAGGGCTCTTATTCCTTTGCACAAACCGAAATTGGTAGGTGTTTATCTTCAACAGTTGACATACTGTGTCACACAGTTCTTAGAGAAAGAGCCAAAGTTGGCAAGTTCAGTGATAAGGGGGTTGTTGAAGTATTGGCCTGTGACGAATAGTCAGAAAGAGGTAATGTTTTTGAGCGAGTTGGAAGAGGTCCTGGAAGCAACTAATGTGGTGGAATTCCAAAAATGTATGGTCCCCTTATTCCGGAGGATTGGCTACTGTGTTAACAGTTCGCACTTCCAGGTATTTCTTTCTTCTTCTTTATTTTGGTCTTTATGTTGTCTTCAAACATGTAGATGCTTTTATTCTGAAAAAAGGATGGGCAAGTTGATTTTTCTAAACATATTCGTATTTTAACCTTTTTCTTGGTACTCCTAGTTTTTGGCAATACCTTTTATCACCCCTGTCATCATAGAGGCTGCCTCTTTATTGTGACAAAGTAAAACTGCTGATCTGCCTGTGTGCCTGATAATTCCGTATGATGGTCTGCCAATCATTGTCCTGCTCTAAGCTATTGAAGAAGTAGCTGTTAGTAAAACATAACATCTTCTTTTTCCCAAATATTCTGCCACAAGGACATTATTTCGTAATTTAATCTGGTATGCTGGTATGGATGCTTTCTCTCCTTTTAGTAATTCCTCTGTTATGTTTGTGCTTTCAAGTATTTGTCAAAATGATTATGCTTATGGAATAGCTAGATGCTTGTTTGCATCCTCGTTGTTGACAGTCATTATGATTGTCGAGTACTTGTTATATCAGTTGCTAATCAGCATGACCTATATCCTTATTTAGTTAGTGTAATCTGGAGATTTTTACCCCTCTGTGTTTCTTTTAGTTGCATATTTTCTGTTTTATAGTTGTATTGGTGATTTCTTATGTTTATACCCTCCATTGTCTGAAACCTTTTTTCTATCCACAGAGAGATCTGGACAGATTGTGATCTTACATTGTGCCTATTTTCTATTTGGTGATGATGTAATTTTTATTACATGCGAGACAGGACATGTTAAACAAGGATATGTAATTGGCAAGCCTTAAATATTTCACAGGAAAGAAAAATCCATGGGATGTCTTCAATCTCATGATTACCTTCTTTGGAAATGCTTGTGTTTGCTATTATTGTCTACTTCTGATGCAAGCAAAATGGATGCATGTCATGTCTCCTATTGGTTACAGGCAAGGTAAAAAAGATGTTAACAATCAAGGTGTGATTTAGACCTATCTATTTAAAGATTGCAATATTGGTTTGTTTTGGGTTGATACAATACGATCTCATATTGCAAAATATAAAAATATAAATATTAAGCGAATTATGGATAAAGTGGCGAGAAACCTAATGGACGCTTATGCAGTCCAACATTGTGATGTAGCAGGAGAATAGGAATCAGATCACTCTTTTCTGATAAATCTCGAAGAAATATAGATTACACGCATAGCAAGACAGATTGATACTTGTACAGATGATTTGAGAATGCAAGAAGAGGGAGGAAGATGGATGAAAACTTCTCTAGACGTCACACAGAGTGCTCACTTTCAGCAAGCTCTCATAATTACTTGGTATTCTCTTCCTTATCTCTTTTTTGTTTCTTCCTTCTCTCTCTCTCTCTCTTTGTTGGTGGCACTAGAGAACTCTTACTTGAGTTCTCACTGTGATATGAAAAAACCACACACACTCAAATATTGTGTCCCTGCCAGCCCTATGGTGGAAGCCTGGGACATTTGTGGTGCCAACCTAGGAAACCATGGGGTTGGCAACCCACCGGGATTGGACCCTAGCATGTGGCAACCACCTAGGAAGCCCTAGGCATGTGGATGCCCAGGGTTTCTAGATGTAGTTGGCCACCTAGGGCTGGCCTTAGGAGCCAGCTACATAGGAAATCCTCATCCAGGGTTGAGTGGGTTTGGTTCATAACACCAGTCCGATAATTCTGATGCTGTCCCATATGAACCAAGTATACCAAGGGTTTAATTCACATGCTTGATTAGATGAGACTGAGTTTCACAAGTCTTCGAGATCTAGAGCAAAGATCAAGGGTGATAGATATGTACAAGATTCATAGATCAACTTGGATTTTTAATCTACCATGTCCTATCTTATTTGATGAGTGTGCCACGGTCTCAATGAAGCAAGGTGGACTAGCCTCCTTATACATAAAAATGTATAATCATGCTTATCCCGGTAGATAGAATGGATAGAAAAGCTTTTCTTCAGCCACAACAACTTTTTGTGCAATTCAATCCACCTTTTGTTATCCTCAATTGATCATTTAAAAATATTAGCATTATCAAACCCATAACCGATCAACTTCATGGCCCATTAGAACCATAGATCACTTCACAAAACAATAGAAAGTAAACCAAGGTAAATTGCGTTTTATCAGTTGCTGCAGGATTGATCTGTTGGAGATGGTATGGAATAATTGCCATAGCGCTAAATTAGGAAATGTAGGAAGTGCACTAATCAAGGACAAAGATGTAGAGAACCGATTAAAATGTGTGGAGTTTTAAGGAGAGTTCCCAAGGGGTGGAGCTTGGATTTGTGTTGAAGGTTAAGAAACAGGGAGAGACAACCTTTGTGGAAAAGTAGATTAAAACTGGAAAGCATAAAATGAAATCTGGTGGAGGCTGTAAGAGGAATTTTTGGCAAAGAAGTTTTCATGATGCTGATCAAAACAACTAGGATAAGGCTTTACTCTCTTGCTTCTTGGCGTGGATGTTCCCTATTCCTTTCAAATGAACATGTAGACACTCACAAACACACACATGCACTTATGCTTGCTTGGTTACTCATGAACTGAAAGATTTTGACATGGAAATTATACTTGTCAAATGTGTGATGCTTCTTAAGGTATTAGTTCGGGCAAATGAAATTTACCCATCGTGGAATCAATAATAATGAATTGATGATAGCTATTGGTGGTTCCCATGCGAAGGCCTTTCTTCTTGATGTATGAAGAATGCATAATCAGAATGTGCATAATATTAATGGGATTCCTTTTGCTTGGTGGTTGTGGTTTTCCTTTCTAATATTAGGTAGTTAAGAGGTTTGTGTCTTTGATGATTTAAAATCTTGGAAAAAGTTTTTGACTTGTAATACTTATTTTGCAAGCCTGAACATTAGGGTGCATTTGGTTAGCCATTAAAAAAGTACTTTTTTTGCTTTTTAATTTTTAAAAGAAAAAAATCAAAAAGCAATGTTTGGTAACACCATGAAAAGCAAAAAGCAAAAATCAAAATAATCAAAATAATTGCTTTATATGCAAAGCAAAATTTTTGTTTTCCAAAACTTGCTTTTTTGCTTTTTTTGCTTCCGCACATCTAAAACGTCAAACCAAAAAGTAAAGAGTCTGAATTCTTCTTCCTCGTCAAGCTCTTCACCTCTCTACCCCCTTCTCCCTCCCTTCCCGAATCCTTCTCCCTCGTCGAGCTCTTCATCTGCCGTCCCCAAACGTTGCTTTTTGCTTTATAGCAACGTAGTTACCAAACATACTTTTATTTTTTTGCTTTTACTCAATAGCAAAAATCAAAAAAAAATAAAAAATACTTTTTAAAAATCAAAAAGTGTAACCAAACGCACCCTTAGATTTCTATGAAATTTGGGACCGGTAAGATCTAGGCATTGTGGTTTGTTCTAATGTAGTAAGACCTGGATGCTGGTATAGAGCTTTCAATTCTTATTGTAGAAGGACAATGTTTTCCAACCATGCATAATTGCTCTTAATAATGAAATAGGCTTCATGAAAGTTGAGTTCGCTAGACTCTAGTTTTATTTTACTTTTGGCACTATGTGAGTTGGAAACCCTTTTTTTGAATGTCCAATATTTTGCAAGATTGACTTATACTGGTAATAGTGTTCAACCAAATTAACCAATTTAAGCAGTTAGCTTTTTCCGAAAATTGTACCTAGTTGACCTAAATAATCATATTGACCAATTTGAGCTTGACTTTTTGCACAAGTGATGAGTCAAGCAAGTTATTTTATATTGATCAGTTTGACTTTTTAAAAACAGTTGACCTATTGTAAGTTGACCTCAAAAGTTGTATAGGATTCGTTGTATATCAATTTGAGTTGATCATGCTATCAAGTATAGAAGGGACCCACATTGGATGTGCAGCTCACCATTTGAATGGGCCTTGGCTTTTGTGGCATTTCCATTTGCATTCGCAACAGGTCAAAAGAAAAATTGAGGTACATGTAGTATGGGAATATGAAAGTCTAATTGCATCACATTTTGGACATTCTAAAACTTGGTGAATAAAGTGAACCAACTCACTTGGATGATGAAACCCTATATCTGGTGACATTTCAAATCTTGATTTCGTGCAATTCATTAGAGACACATATTAACTTTATTGGCCAAATTGTCTCTCCTAGTCAAGTAATCAACTTTGTTTGATTTACTATGACAATCAAACTTGTAATTTTACTCACATTGGTTGACTTGATATTTGTCAATATACCTGAGATACTATCTTGCTTGTTCAATAACGAGATTTCATTAGTCCTTTTATGTATGTCACCCACGCTAAGTTAAGCGGCTTGTACTTTGAGCAACTCAAGTTGCATGTACCATTTGATTTGTATAATTTGATGTGCAGTCGTAGATAATCATTATAAGTTCTTAAAAATCTTTAACTCCCACTAAGGATATGTTTATTGTACCTCGTTAACCTTTCTATTTTAGAAAGCAATCTGAGAGAACGTCAAAGCCACTTGAGGTGTACTGCCCAAGCAGGAACTAATTCTTGCTATCACCTTGGTATTTTGCCATGTAGATGGAATTAGGGTTTCTTTGTGTTTTATAATATGTGGGTTGAAAGAAGTCTCCGTACCAAATTTTCCATTTCTTTATGTGATCCATTTGTACATGCATAAGAAATTTGGTAAAGGAAACAAAATATGTTGTAATAGGCATCTTCTTATACTTATGCTATGATTTATTATATTTGATGTATTTATGTTGATTTGCTCGGTATGCATGGATACAGGAATAATGAATCATATTAAGCAAGCAATATTGGATATCAGTAAGTGACACCTATATGCTACTATGTTTACTTCAGTTTGTAAGTGGCTGACATATTTGAATTTTACTCAAGAGGAACTTTAGAAACACAAGCAAGGCAAAATTGAGCTTTTATTGGAGGTAAAAAGTCTAGGAACAGTGATACTTGTGTTATTTTTACCAGGATAAAGAAAGTTATGGGATACACATTTCAAGTCCTTTTACGAGGTCCAGAACAATTTTTTCTGTTTCTTTGTTGTTTTCCCCAAGAAGTGGTGTGATAAGTAGGAACTGTTTTTTGTAAATATTATAATTAAATGTTGGTGATCGTTCTTGACAACTTATTCTTTGTTCCATAGAAGGAAAACGGTATTCTTTTTGAAGAATAGAGGATGGCCATTAAGTTTATGGCTGCTTAGAATTGGGGCTATAACAACCTAAGATCTCATCCAAAAAGGCTATCTGGAAGGTTTTATTTGAGTTCTTTAGCTCTGTATAAATATCCAAGATTCTCACATACTATCTCTATTTAGGTCCTGACGTTTTTGCGAGGTCAAAAGTTCAAATCTATTCAAATCCAATCACAAACACCATGATCAGTCCATGGTCGGCTCAAATAGACCCATGTTGTAGTATCCATAGTCTACATAGGCCATGAGCCAGGTTCACTCTGATATAATTTGTAATAACACAACCTCATTCCAAAAGGCTAGTCGGAGGGTGTTATTGGTTTCATTGGCCCTATATGAATACCTAAGATCTATTCTACCCAGTGCATAGTTGATGTGGGACCAAACACGTTTGCATGGTTCCTCATGGGGGCATTGATACTTATCTTGCCGAGCCATCAAAGGAGTGATATAACAGGTCCAAAACCAATCTCATTGTTATGTTGTACATAAGATTGGATGTTCCCACCCTATCATACGATCAAGCTCATGGTGGGTGCTGTTTTACAATTTGTGGGGCCTCCATGCAAAACTGTTGAAAATTCACTTATATGGGCAACTTTTGTTTTAGATCTGGCTGTGACCTACAAGCTTTAAAGTAGGATCTGTATTCTTTGTGTGTGTTAAAAATGGCTGTGAAATCTTACTGCACGGAAACTAAATTCACTTATGGAATCATGTAAAGCACTTTAGCAAAATAAGACCCCATTGACATGCTTAGGGTGGCAAATTATGCTGTGTTTACATTAGATTTTTAGTCCAGTGGAATCTTTAAGTGCTTCTGGTTTTGTGTGTACTCATTTCCTTGTGCTGGTGTTGAACTTGACTATCTGAACTTTCTCGACGTTCGGTGTATATTTGGCTTTATGTGATTCACTTTGCTGCAGTAATTTAATAAGGCAAGTTTTCTCCTCAGATTGTTTCACAGATTTGGGTGTTAAGAAATCTGTGATAAAAGAGTGATAATGTGAAGGCCAGATCTAGATCTGGGTTGTTTTTGGACCGACTTACAAGTTCCATACCTCCCTGAGATATGTCCAGAAAAGTAAATATCAGTAAATCATAAACAGAAATTAGCCTATTGTAATTATTGTTGTTTCACAGAGAGTTGTCTTTGGTGGCAATTGTTTGATTCTCATCCATCGAGCCAGAATTTTATGCTGTTATATCTTGTTAACCGTTTTGGACACGATACTTCTGTTGTTTTGTTATTTGGGGCCCTTTTCTTAATATTCTTCTGGACTCATCATGAATTCCGTGGGTATATGTTCTATTCCATGACATTGCTGTCCGTTGCTTTTGCATATATGAATTCTTAATGCTGGAGTAGCGATGGATCCAAAAATTTTATTTGTGAGATCAATATAAAATAAAGAATAAATAATAAGAATATTGAGAATTAAATAAAGTGTAGTGCTATTTCTACATCACTTGCAAGGAGGACCTGTGGGGTAGACTGAGGGTGGAGAAGCTGTTGGTGGGCGGAGGAGCCATAGGTGGCCCGGGCCGGGGGGGTGGGCCACGAGTAGAGTGAGATGGAGCGGCGGTGGGGGAGGTGGGCGTGGAGAAGCCACCAGCAGAGGAAGGCGGTCAAACGGAGGAGCCGTGGAGGGAGAAAAAGAAAGAAATAAATAAAAATATTATTTTAAAATAATAAAATATATAAATGATAATATATAATATTTTAAATATCTTTTATAATAAATATTATAAAGAGCACCATAGCAAAATTCTATTTGATATCAGTGAAAAAGAGGACAAGATAAAATAAAAGAAGCTAAAAGAAACATATCTGATTCAGGTTGAGAAAGAGACAAGAAGAATATATGGTTTTCTATTGCATTTAGATTAATTAGGGTATAAAAAATAAATTAATGTGGGATTTAAATATAAGGGGTGGATGGATGGGGACCATGGGGTTGAGGTGGGGCATTAAAAAATAAATAGAGAATTAATGAATAAAAAAAAGAGATAATGAGAGAGAGAGAGGGAGAGGTCAAAGTGGTGTGAGAGAGGAAAAGAGGTGAGTTATGTGAGTCATTAAAGAAAGAGAAAATATAGGTAATAATTACTCTTTTCATCTTTTGATGTGGTACATTGATATGGGATTTAAACATAAGAGGTAGATAGATGGGGTTGGGAGAGAGAGAGAGATAGGACATGTGAGTCGTTAAAGAGAGAGAATGTAGGTCATAATTACTCTTATTATGTGATCTTTTTTATCCTTGAATTCTTTAAAATTTTACATGAGATATGGGGTCAATTCATCAAATTAATGGGGTCAATTTTGACTTAGTGTGTGTGTGTGTATATCTAATGTTTTTATTTTTTTTGGGGTCAATTGACCCCACATTTATTAAGATGCATCCGCCACTGTGCTGGAGCCCTTTGTTTTTTTTTGGCTTATCATTAATATTGTCCAAATATCTCCATTTGTTGTTATTTATCAAAGGTATGCATATCCTTGCACATCAATTTTTGACAGTGAACACTGGAATTGAAATAAGTTGCATTTGGAAGTAGATATGGCCCTGTATGTAAATGATTTGGTGAAGAATAATCATTTACAAACCCTACCTATATTTGCTGGGGTAGTGATTATTGGGGCTTGTTATGGTTGCCCAATGCATTTGACTGAAAGAGACATTATATCATCGCAGTAGTTCAGTGTTAATATCATGTTGAACACTGAGAACCGGATGTTTTTCTCAAAGATAATGCTATGACTTTAAGATAGAGCATATGTTATATGCACTTTATCAGCAAGTTGTCTTCCCAAAATCTACACCGCAATTGGTTGTTACCGTGGTTACAAAATCCTCATAATTATTTAAAATTTAAGAATTGTTCTCGGTTTTTTCTCTTGAAAATCTCCAAATTGCTTTCCAAAAATGAATCAATCCAGAAGTATTCAATTAGTCTATAATTATAACAAATTTTTTGATTTTTTGACTAGCTGATTGCAGCTAATTTAAATAAGTTTGTGTTACAAATGGATGACACTATTGTTGCTAGCAGTAATGTTTATTACTATCATTTCCCTCTCCTATACTTATTTTAACTGAATGAGTTAACCAATGGTTTAGAAAGTCTAATTTAATTTATTATTTTCTTGCTTAATTCTTGGTTACCTTTTTTCCCCAAAACTTTTGATGAATGTACCAAATTCTTTTCCTAATTTTGAATCATTAATTTTAGCTAAACTGTTCCCGGATGCCGAACTTGTGACTATGGTTGTCAGGTGTTACCACAGCCTTCTTGACATCTAGTCTAATATTATTAACCGTTCCCAATCAAGGTCATGCGAATTTGTGGCGGGTTCCTCTTGTTCAATCCCTTCATTGGTCTAATATCATTCGTCATGTTTATTTTCCTATCAGTTGCTTTAAGAGAATAAGAATTACATTGCAGGTTGCTGAACGGGCTCTATTCTTGTGGAACAACGACCATGTGATAAGTCTGGTGGCACAAAACCGGCAAGATATCATGCCCCTTATCGTGCCAGCTTTAGAGAAGAACAGCCAGAATCACTGGAATCAGGCAGTCCTGAATCTAACAATGAATGTTAGGAAGATGCTCTCTGAGATGGATGAGGAGCTATTTTTGGCTTGCCAAAGGAAGTTTGAGGAGGAGGAAGAGAAACGAGTGGCAGTGGAGGAGAAAAGAAAGATGACCTGGGAACGTCTGGAGACTGCTGCCTCCTTTCAGCCAGTGACTGGAAATACAGCCGTCCTGGTGAGATCTGTTATGGCCCCAGCAATTGCTGCCTCCTTGCATAGTTGTGGCTTGGGCAAGGAGAGATTAGGGTGGTCTAAAATACATTCAAAATTCTCAGAGTAAGTTTTCCTAATATTTTTTCTGTATTATGGTGTTTTGTTGTAACTATGTGGGAATCTTTGCTGCTCTGGAAGCAAGGCATGTTGTAATAGTGTTGGCACTTAGTATCTCTATTGAAGCATGTTTCATCAAGAGCATGGTGCCAAATGCCCCAATTCTCAGCTTGATGAGTTCTTTGATCACTGATTCCGAGGCCGGCTCAATTCATGCAGGTGCCTCTCTATAATGGAATGCCATAGGGAGAGGGTAAGAGTTGTAGTTTTGGGTCCGGTTCATTTTGATAAAGGTTGGTCTTGTGCTTTTACCAGGCACGATTTGATGGTTCCATTTCTTATTTGTTAATGTGACTTGTATACCTGTCATTTTTTTTACATTGTTACTTTTAAAATTGATTTAGAGCTGATCTGCCCACCACCTTTTTGATGCCTTTGTTACCTCAAAACTAGTTTAACGCGGCAAATGGTATTATACGGCTAATGGTTCATCAGCGATCCATCTAAGCGAACGTGAAGGTAATTCTCATAGCTGCACGGCTTTTTTTTTTGGTTTAAAAAGCAATACTTGTTCAATGGTAATCTGGTGGATGGCTTACTTGCTCTTGACCGCTTGCCATTCTTCAATTTTTTTTTTTGCTAAAATGGATCATTCATTCATGAATACATTCAAAAATGTTAGAAATAAATATCTATAAATTGTTTATGGGTGATATGTTTGACTGTAAGTTCAATGCATTTCGAGAGGTGTAGAAGTCGGGAGGTACAGAAGAAGGTGGTTAATTGCTTCCTGTATATACCCTTGAATCTAGGACATTATAATAGCTGAGTTATCTTTAATAGTTGCGTGGTTCACTCCCAATACCTTTCGTGCATATACAATTTGAGTTCAGGCTGTACGAAGTTTTGCTCTAGAAATTGTTGGCTCAAACAGATAGTGGCCTTATGCTACCTCCAGACTAGAATTTGGCCCTCAAATGATAAAGCCAGTGCCAACATTTCTATCTTTAATGCTTCCCTCAAATTAACTTTCAGGTTTCTAGAGGTGGGGGTTCTCAAACGGTGAACATCCATCTGGTCGCTACGTGAGTACGATGGGAGTCTCAGATTTTTGAAGATCTAGAGGTCATATCAATCAGCTCCCGTGCCAGGATCAAGGCTCTCTCGAAGATAAACCTTGTTAGGCATCAATTGGATTCGAAATAATATTGTTCCTGACTAACCAAATATGCTAGCGATATAGGTAGTGCGAATAGCAGCCTCCCTGGATGCATCGCTCCTAGCCTTCACCTCAAAAGATCAATGAAGGCCCCAATCAGATCCTCTATCTGAACAATCCGGTGATGCAAACCCGCAAAGAACCAAATCCGTCTAGCTGATGGACATAGAAATAGCATGTGCTTCACCGTCTCCTTCACTCTGTGGTGGGGGCAAATAGCCTGAACATCCATGTCTCTCTCCCTCAAAATAGTCCTAGTCAGAAGCCTTCCCTAAATGATCTTTTAGAGAGAGAGACTCACTCGCGGATGCACCCCCAACCTCCAACTTCATCCATCATTCACATGCCTAGTAGCCTCTCGATCGGTACAGTCAGTAAAGATCAACTGTGATGGGTCTCATCATACTCGAGGATCCCCACACTCTGATATCCAGACATCGATGAAGAGGAACTACCAAGGACATCACACACCCACCAACTACTCTCCAAAGAGGCGAGCCACCACAGCTGGGTCTCAGCCTGTACCGTCGGTGTAGAGAAGATCACATATCCTCATCCAGTCAGTCACCTTGGAACTAACGAAGATCGGCCATCGAGTCAAAGGCATATCCGCAATCCAAGAGTCCTGGAGAATACTAACAAAGTGGCTGTCTCCAATCATCTATTTGTTTGGAGAATGACATCGGGGGCCTACACAGATCTCCCTCCATAGAGCAGAGGCCCTCCGACTAGCCTAGATCTCACTGCCAACTGGCCAAGAATCATACCTAGCCCTCATCATCATGCTCCACATGGACTCTGGGTAGAAAGAAACCTGGCAGCATGTCAAGCGATCAAAGCCTTCCGTCTTGTGACTAAGAATTAGATTTCCAGACCACCCTCTCACTATGGCTGGCGCACCACATCCCAGGCCACAAAATGCACGCCCCCAGCTCCATCAGGCTGTGATTCCCATATAAAGCTCCGAAATAGTTGCTCATTCCTCAGCACTGTCGTCTTAGGCAAGATGACATTCGAAAGAAGATAAATAGGCATGGAGCTGAGCACTGATCTGACTAAGGTAACGCTACCCATCATCGATAGAATTCGAGCCTACCAGCCATCCAACCGCTCCAGAGTGGTGCGCTTCTCCCCTCGGCTTGATCCTCCTCAGTCTGTGTTTGGAGAAGGGCACTCCCAAGTACTGCAGTATCCCGTAGTGCTCAGCAACCCCAATCTCTCCATGATCAAGTGGTGGAGTTGCATCGGTGTCCTCAGATTAAAACGCACTGCTGACTTGAGATGATTCATCTTCTGCCCCGAGACACCACAATAGTCTTCCAAGATCAATCTGAATCCGATGGTGCTCCGAACTATGGCCCAACCCACCAACAAATAGTCGTCTGCAAAAAGAATATGTGAGATCGACTGGGCCCTTGGGGCTGGCACGTAGGAAGCCATCACCGATCCTAGGGATGCAGCACGAAGAGCTCTTGAGAGGGTGTTAGTGCAGATAATAAAAGATAAAGAGATAGAGGACAACCTCGCCACGACCCCACTGTAGTACAAAAGAACTCTAAGGGCATCCCATTGACCAGAATAGGACTTCGGACGCACATCATAATCCAATCAATCCAGTGGGGGTGAAATCCAAAGCACGACAATACTTCCTCAAGAAATTACTAACTCATTTGATCATAAGCCCTCTCCATATCAAACTTAATCACCATGAGCGCGTGGTGGGAGAAGCTCGATCAAGGTCATGCATGAATTCTTGTTCAATGAGGATGTTATCGGAGATGCTACAGTCCTCGACAAATACATCCTGCTCCAAACATATTAGATAAGGAAGGACAATCTTTATCCTATGGACCATCAATTTAGCGCATAACTTGTACATGGTCGTGCATAGGCTGATTGGTCTAAAATACCTTGGCTCCAAAGCATCCTATCTCTTCGGAATAAGGACGATAAAGATCTATTGCCAAGTCCCTGGTATCTAGCCAGTGGTAAAGAACTCCCGATGATGGCCCAATATCACCTGAAGAAAAGGAGGAAAAGCCATCAGGTCCCAAGGCTTTATCTTTCACCATCGACCAAAGCATCGTTTGCACCTTCTCTGTCACAGCTCCAATGAGATCCCCATTCTCCTACTTCGTGACCACACTCTCTAGGGGGATTCGGAGGGTCTGACTCCCTCCCAATGATGTAGTCCACCAAGATCTGAAAAAGCTCACAATCTCCTATCTGAGCAAATCCTCACCCAACGACCACTACCCCCCAGCATCCCTGATCGTCTAGATCTGGTTCGTGTGTCTTTGGATGATGGTTGTCTGATGAAAAAAACTCATGTTCCGATCCTCTTCCTTGATCCAATGCATCCTAGACTTCTGTCTTCAAAAAATCTCATACTACCTCAAGGAGTGGTGCTCCAACAACAATCCCTAAAGGTCAGCCAACTCCTTCGCAAGCCCACCCTCTCGATCCTCACACTCTTGCAGCTCAGCAATGGAAGTCTTAATGGTCTCAAACCTCCTGAATATGTCCCCAACCTCCTCCCTATTCCATCTCAACAACCTCCTCCTCGTTAGCTCTAGCCTCCGGATAACTCTGTACTTGGTATCTCCGTGAACCGGCATGCACCAGACCTCCCTCACAATGTCCCAGGATCGAGGATAGAAGAGCCACACCTTTTCAAATCGAAAAGGGCTTCGATGAGAGATAGGGATATCGGTGACAAATAAGATCGAACAGTGGTTGGAAGTAATCTTTGACAAATAGCAGACCAACTGAGTTGGGTGGCTCTGTATCCAACTAGCAGTCGCAAACAGCCTGTCAATTCTTTCCAAACCCTGACCTCTCTCTGACGGTTGTTACACCAAGTGAATCTCGGACCAACAAAATCAAGGTCCACAAGGCCATTGATCTGAATAAAATCTCTGAACTTCCTGGACTCCACATCATGAACATAGGCTCTACCCCCTTTTCTCTTGAGGTCCAACAATACAGTTAAAATCACCACCACCTATCATAAATGAGATCGCTTGATCAATCAGTGTCAATACTTCGCCCACAAAACATGCCACTTCAAATAATTGGTACTCACATGCACACCAGACAAAAGCTAAGTAGATCCATTAACTTTAGTGATAATGATTATAGCTTGTTGAGTACATTGGTGTAGCACGTCCATAGAAGCTACACCGGCCTTCCAAATAACAATTATACCTTCAGAAAGACCCTAGGACTCCGCAGCATAAAAGCTCCAGCTGATAGGAAACCACCATCAGATGCACATCAGGCTAGGCCCAGACGACAACATCTCCATCAAGACGCAGATCAGACTCATACTGCTGCATCATTCTCTTGAAGGTGGAGTGGAAGGTCGATTTTTCTGCCTCCCTCACATTTCACAATAACATCTTCATGAGGAACCAACTTACGACCATCGGCCCAGTAAGTTCCCGCAAGTTTTAGACCTTACGACCAACACTATGCTTAGCAAACACTCCACTCCTCGATAAGATTGTAGATCTTCTTATATACGTCACTTAAAAGTGCTTTTCTTAGGAAAGACGCGATTGCATATCGTTGCAACTTGCAATTCAGCACGCGGGGAGAACAATGTATGGCAAGTCCTTTCATACGTTCTCTGGGTAACTTGCAGCTTTCTCTAAATCTTGCAATTTCTCTAAATCTTGCAATCCCACCTGTGATTATGATCACGCTCGTTATGATTACCCTCATTTCCAACTTCCACCAGAATTACGAGGCTTTTTTGCCTTCGTTTTACATACGCTATTATTATTGTCATCATCATGGATCAGCATATCCTGATAGACGGTTACACCTTATGCTGGTACACCGAGCGGGATCATTTGTAGTGGAATTCTTTGAGCAAGTCCGTTGAGCGCTCAAAGAAATTGCAGCATGTCAATCTTTCCATCATCCTGCAATCATGAGTTCAGCTTTCAATAATAAAACAACCGTCATAAAGGAATCAACCGTTGTTGGTAGCATGGAGATGAATAGAATTGTTCTGCATTTCCACAACAAGTGCTCTTATTCTCCTTAATACTCAAGAGCCCCAGAAACTTTTTTCTCCCAAAGTTGTGCTTATCCTCAACACCACCATTCCCATGTACAAGCAACCATCTAGAACACATCAGCACCATAAATACCCCAGTTTATAAAGAGATTACCCCAAAATTTTAACTCCTTACAAGTAGAACACATGTCATCAAATACCCCTATTCATAAATGACTTTTCATTATTTTTTCCTGACTTGAAGATTTTACAGACCCTTTATCCCTTAGTTTTTGACTTTTCAGGAATATATCCAGCAAGGAGCCTGGTCCAGTGTTATTAAACCCGGCCCGGCCCAGCCGGTCGGACCAAAAACCCGATGACCCGGTCAGAAGATCGGGCCGGTTATCTAATTAAACCGTTTATGCTTAAAATCCGATTAAAACCGCATGAACCGGCCGATTGAACCGTGAACCGTCTGACCCGGTCTAACTCGGTTGAGCCGTAAAATTAAAATTAAAATCTTCTGATCTTCGAGATTGACAGTTCGACTTCCCGTCGTCCCTTCGTCTGTCTTTGTTCCCGAGCTCAAACCCTAGCCTCAGCCCATCTTCCCTCGACGACGAAATCAGCAGCTACAGCGAAGGAGGAGAATCGAGTCTTCTTCGTCTCCGATGAGTAATCTGTTATCTAACNCTTTTTTTTCCCAAATCTCCGGAGTCCGGTAGCGAATAGGACCCAGGAATCAGCCCTCCGTCCGCTTCTTCCAAGGCTCCAACCGCGAGACCGCGATCGCCCTCCTCTGCTCGCCCCTCCCTCCGAACCTCCCTCTGCCTCTTTCTTCTCCGCTCGGCCGCCTTCCCCTCCTCCGCCGTCCAAAAATTCGCCA
>KE504707.1:1162031-1176759 GCA_000441515.1 Elaeis oleifera
ATATTAATAAAATATTATTGCATAATAAAATTATATTATATTATATATAAGATAGTACTGCATATTATTTATTATTATTATAGGATTAGGGGTATATTAAGAATAAATAAAAGATTATTTTTCGATTGATGGAAAATGACTTATCCACCTTATCCACCTTATAGGTGGGTAAGACTTTCTCATTTCATGGATAAATACTATCCATAAAAATAATTTACCTATCTAGAGAAATATGAGAATATGGATAAGTTGGTTAACAAAAAAATTGGTCAACTTTTTCATGATATTTACCCACCAAAAAATGGGCCCGAAAGGCTAAATTCAAAGAGAAAACTTGCTGTTAGGAGGGGACAAGAATTTTTTGTACCTACAAGTTGACCAATGCTTTGGTTTTAGTGGGGAACTTATTTAGAGGTTTGACCGTGGATGTTGAAAAACCTTCCTATTACCATGGTTCGTGAACTAGGTCAACTGGCATGGTATGGCCTCTTTCCCGCCAATCTCCTATCTCACCTACCTTAAGCATTGTCCATTCCATCCAATCCTCTAGGAAATTCTCACTCAACTTCAGATATTGTACTCTATTTTTTTATAGCCTCACATCTCATATAGCTTGTTCTCCCCCTCTGGATGGAAGCTTTACTTCGAACTATTGAATAAAGGAGGTACTAGTTCAGCATTGTGAAAACACCTAGAGTAACCTCATTTAAGTCCAGTGCTTGCTATTAAGAACAAAAGAAAGAACATGGAGAGAGGCTGTGCTTAGGGGAGGGAAAACTGAATACTCAACACATTCAACTTATGACTTTAGAATATTATCTTAATAAACTCATAGAGAAACTGCAGTTTCATCATCCATGAAAGGAAAATGAGCGTAAGAACATAAAAGCTGCATAAAGAATAGCTCACCTGTTTAGTTGGGGAGAAAAAAATCTTGATGGTGGATGAGCCAAGAGAGGCCAGGTCATTTGATGAAAATGTGGTCCTCAAGAAAGTAGTCAGTAAAACTGTTTGCTTATGCAAGTATTTCTATGTGCAAGGAAGACTTGCCCACCTGATAATATACGGTCATATAAAAGAGAGATGATGTATAACTATGGATTTATTGATGACAACATTTTCCATCTGAAGTATGAGCATGGTGTCATGTTGAAGAATGTTCATTTCGTTATTGGAGGGCATTCATAGGACAGACTATATAGCACTTCTGTTGACACTTAATTGTTCAAGGAAATCACTATTTTTGATTCAATTGCTAATCTTGGAGGAAGGAGAAAGGATGAGGATGGTGACGGTTAGCTGCAGTAAACACACAATTCAGTTTGGCAAAAACATAATTTAGGTGATTGTATTGCTTTGGCTTTCATTCTTGGATTTCTAGCTATCTGCATAGACAACTTGTACAAAGAAATGGTAGTGAAGGTCCCAGAGACTGTTGTTGGTTAGCATGAGCTTCTACAACAATACTAAAACTTCCACTTAATATTCCAACACATCTTGTCATCGCTCTTTCTTGTTTCCTATTGATATATATTGGTTGACTATAGTGTTGTATGCAGTCTAGGTGGTACGTTATATGCTTACATCATAGTTAGTCACACACTTATTTTATCTGCCATGCATTTCAACTAATGTTATACCATTTTTTGTGGAGTTTGCTGCTCTATGGGCAGTCTAGAACAAACAACATGTTAGATAATGGATCCATATAGCTGGCAGTTGGGTATCCATTTCTAGACTTTTATGTTGCTTCACTTGACCCTCATAGCCTCCATGATCCCACGCAATTTCTGTTGGTTAATCCATGTGGTTTCAAAATGGTTATTAGTAGTTGAATTCACATTTTTCTTGGAGATTTTGGATTCCACGTTCTCTCCTTTTTTTCCCACCTTTGACATGCTCTTTAAACTTTTGAGATTTCCCAAAGCTGCCTACAAGTTCTTCAGTTTTTAGGTTAGTTTTCAAGACTTAGCAGGTTTTGTTCATTCATGACATAAGCCAAAATATGATAGCAAAAATGCAAGCCTCTAGGGATACTTTAGTCATTCATCTGGACAGGATATTATTTATAGTGAATATCACTGTAACCTGAGAGTTGATGTTTTATCTTAAAAATTTGTTTCATGCATTCATCTCTTCCTCCAATTCTTTCTTTAGGCTCACATACAGCTCACTAGCAGTAGATGCAAAGCAGAGATGACTGAGATTGTGAATGGATGTACAGAGAAAGGGAATGGGAGACCAAGAAAGACAGAAAGTTTTCCAAGGTTAAAATTGTACATCGGCAAGTAGAAGAAGACAAAATATATTATGCATCTAGGTTGTAGATTTATATATGTATTTCATATACCCACGTATTATGTGACAACATGTGACAGGTGGATTCTTTTGACACTGCACCCTTGATTCCTAATGGTGTGACATTTGACAGTCTCCAATTCATAATTTATTCATTATCAAGGTTTCAAATGCTGATCGTAGCCTTGTACCATGTGTCATGCCTCCTGTGCCGTGCATCATACTAACCCATATCAAATCCACATTGACACAAATATAATGCTCATGCCGACAAACTATGAATAGATACAGGGGATGGACCACCAACACACCATACCGGTATCTAACCGATACTCCGGTGTACATCTTGTTTGCTGTGCATGCCAAATCTAGAATATAGATTTGCATATAAAATGAACAACATTTGACTTTCTAGGGCTTGGCAAATTGAACAACCACTCGGTGTTCATTTACTTGTTATGTTATGAATTTTTTGTCTTTATTGTCATATAAAATCTAAATTAGCAACTTATGTCTTAATTAGCAAGTCATAGTTTGATAAGCAAAAGTAGCTCATTGTTCCATGATTTGCATTCTATCAGGGAAATGTTTGAGTTGACGAACATGGCGGTAATCTTATCAACCCACTTCAGGGGTGTATAGATCCCATTACTTACATCACCGACCAAACAGCAAAACTGCATCACCTAGTCACTGGTAAGAAGATGACCAAAACAAATTCTCCACTTGCTGCAATTAATGCTGATTAGTATTGCACCAACATGCAGTTAGCTAGACAAAGATGTTATTTACGTGTAAACAAATCAGCCCTTGTAATCATGATTAGCCCATGATTTTGTAAATTCAGAGTTTCTTCTGAATAGCTAGTAAGAGACCTTGATTTTTTTTTTTTTGAATTTTCTCTCTGATGTTATATAGCTACAATCCCCATTGTTGTTTTTATAAATATATAATGGTGTCTTTCAGTGCATTACTAAACATTACTAAGTTGTTTTAGTGCACATACCTTGAAAGTTGTAATTAGTCGGGGCTGTGCATTACTAAGCATTCCAATTTCAGATGACCATGTGTCACCATTGCAACAGGCATAATGTCCAATGATACCACCAATAAGGCCAGTAATAAGAGTTGACTCTTTTGTGTCCAAGCACCTCTCTTTCCCACCAGTCATTTTTGCAACTAAAACTACCAAAATCGTTGCAATTGCACTATTAGCCAAAACCTGTACCCTGTAAACAGAATAAGGTTATTCAGAACAAGCAAATATCACACAAATGGCCAAAATATCAATAAAATACAATAGATATCAAAATTTTATGCCGCATATCAAAGGGCAAATTATTGAAATTCCCCAACTCGTTGCAAACCAAAGCTTGTAATTGACATGAATTCAACACTTAATGTGCTCCACCGCATAATGGTTTCCCAAGTCTTGGTTTCTGTAAAGGTAAGAAGGTGGTTCATGAACAGTTTAATAAAGAGGACATCGCAGAATCCACTGTTTAGATGTAAAAACATGAATTTTACTTGAAAGAAATCCGATAAATCTTACGGTAACGTGATATAGGTTTTTAGTAAATAATCCTAACTACTAATAGAGATGATCTACAGATCAACCAGCTATTGAATGGCAAAACCAACTTACATATTCAAATTAAGTTCCTTGGAACATGAAATAATAGTCAAGAATCACAGTTATAATATTGGGCAAAGTGGTATCCAAGACCCACATTAAAAAAAAAAATCCAGTTAAGATCAGAATATGAAATAATAAGCAAGAAATGTAGTTGAATTGAGCTTTTTTAGAACATGAACAGTTACATGAGCAAAACATTGTATCAGGCAAATCTATGTGGGCAGCTCAAAGATAAACAATATTTTCAGCTGAACTTCATATCAGAAACTGAATATACTTAGATCAAAATACGAGAGAAATATTTAGTTTAATGTTATCACAACTACCAACTACTCAGGTTAGCTTTAAAATTCTATTTCCACATAAAGCCTCCTCTATATGGTTAATCTTTTCCAAATATTGTCCAAATAATTTTCACACCTCAGATCATTGCTGCATAGGCCCTTGCAAGAGATTATAAAGTTTGGTCAGTTTCTTTTTATCCAATCTTTGACTGATACTTGACCGATCAAAGAAAAAGGGCATATAAATGATTGCGAATGAAAAAAACCAAGAACACAATATACAAAGAAATCACCAGAAAAGAAGTATATGGCAAAATTAGACTCTGGTCGGATATTTAAATCAAGAAATGAAGAAAAGCTGCTGCCACGTTAATCTAGGGAAAAGAACAAGAAAAGAAGCACGAAAGATAGAGCCCTGGAGCTCTCCCGATCAAATAATGGTTTCCGTAAAAGATCTAGCAAAAAGGCCTCCAGGTAAAAGTTCAAATCAAGAAAAAGAGAACAGAGAAACAAAAGAGAACTTGTTGGGGTAGATCCCCGTCGCTTAGCCGACTATCAAGCCTTCTCGTCTCCGAAAAGGCTAAAGGAGCTACACCAACTAAGCTACTGCCACTCAATCCGACTCGGATTGACGAATCCCGCCTGGCAGGGTCAATGCCAAGCACTATCGTGGACACCCGGCCAACTAAGGGCAGCATACTTCTAGACGGCACAAAGCCGACTAGGTTTAACATGCTACCCATGGCCACTTACACACAACAATGCTTGGCCTGTAACCGACTTCATACTCAGCGTACGGCCGACTATGCCCATCGACGGCGGGATACTACCCCTCGACGGCTTCATCTTACTGACTCCTACAACGCGGGCCTCTACCGACTAGTTGAGCATCGAACATGGCCACCATGCCATCCTGACAGGCCACATCAGGATCATGTCACTCAGACGCCATACTCTGTCCGACTAGCTGCGCGTCGTGATGGAATGCTATGAATTCATTAAATGCGTCCGCAGGGTCATTTATTATACCCTATGCCTGGTGGCGTTCACCGCCTTATCTGTGCCGAATAGAACGCACGCTCGCCGTCAACATTTAAAGACGCCTACATGACACCATACAGCACCATACGATAGGATATGATCGACATGATCACCTGTCCTCTCATCGTTCATTTTGCTCCCTCTATAAATAGAGATAAGCGAAGACCCCTCCAGATACGCAATTGTTTTGCAACTCAGAGACTCTGTCGCTCTTTCCTTCAAGCCATTTTACTGACTTGAGCGTCAAAAGGTCCTCGCTGGAGCCACCTCCGACGAGACTTCCTTTGCAGATTTTCACCTTCTCCGGCACCGAGCGAAGACCAGCTCCACCGTACAGCGACAACCCTCGCTTTCGCCTTCGGTCTTGACTATGTGCACCTTTTCTGATGATGGCACATCATCTTCCGGCATCCCAGCGCAACGCATCCAGGCAAAGCAGCTAGTCGGCTCCAAGCCGATTACCAAAACTAGAGAAAGGCCACAACAGTTTGGCATGCCAGGTAGGAAAGCACAATCGAGCAAAAAGAATTTCTCTCTCAAGGACCTCCATGACTAAGACGAGAATGCAAAATGCTTCCGCAAGCTCCGCTCGACATTCATCCCGGCATGACGCACCTCCGGTCACTCTCGGAGAACCGAGCGCTTCACGACCGTCGGTGATGGCAGATCCTGGGTTCACTGCCCTTGTGTAGCAGGTAAAAAATCCGACGGAGGCCGTCTACGATCTCCAACAACAACAGCAGCAGCAACGGTCGGAGGAGATTGCACCACGTGACGCACCTTCTAGTCACAGTCGCCGACCGCGATCTCCAACCTGCCACCCTACACAACACTCTCGTCGGGCGAGTTCTTGACCCACCCGACAGTCACCACATCTAGACTCTCGACGCGTCTCGCACGCTCCGACGATCGCCGGCCTCATTCCCCTTAACGAGCTTCACGCAAATGGAAGAGGCCATGATCTCCGCCGAAATCCTCTTCTTTTGGGGAAAGCTCTACCCCAGGCTACTCACGGCATCTCGACGTGTCGCAGCAACGATTGAACGAGTACGATCGGAAGCTGAAGGAGTTGGATCGCCGAATGGAACAGCTCCAAGCAAACCATCGAGACCCCACCAACGAATTCAGCATTAGTACGAGTCCGCCTTTCTCTCGTCGGATTCTCGACGAACCAATTCCAAGTCGATTCAAAATGCCGCAGATTGAGCCATATGATGGCTCCCCGACCCATTCGATCATCTCGAGAGCTACAAAGCTCTTATGCTCTTACAAGGGGCATGCGACGCCCTCCTCTGCATTGCCTTTCCGATTATGCTCCGAAAAACTGCGCGAGTGTGGTACTCTGGACTTCAGCCGGAAAGCATTAACTCTTTTGAGTAATTCGAGCAGTTGTTCGTGGTGCACTTCGGTACCAATCGGAGAGTACCGCAAACCATCAACAGTCTTTTCTCCATCAAGTAGCAGGATGGAGAATCTCTACGCGATTTCATGATGCATTTTAATATCGCCACCTTGGAGGTCAAGGATCTCGACGAATCGATAGCCATGAAGCGGGGACTGTGAAGCTCTAAGTTCACCTACTCGGATAAGACGCTTCTTTGGTCTTACGCCGAACTCCTCGAGCGCACGCAGAAGTACATCCGCACCAAGGAGGCTGCAGTTGACTAACGTGAGTCCGAGGAAAGGGCCGAAAGAAGAAGGCGAGGAAGGAGGGGATCTCCGAGGAGCCTAGTCGGGTCCGCACCGAGGAGGCTCCACCTCCTCGGTCAAATCCGAAGTCCAAGAATCCCATCAACAGGTACGACTCCTACACTCCTCTGACTATTCCTCGTGCACAAATCCTCGTAAAAATGGAAGGGAAGAACTTCCTTCGACGACCCCAACCAATAAGATCAAAGCCTGCGTCTCGTGAACAGAACCACTACTGTCGGTTCCATCGCAACCATGGTCACGATACCGAACAATGCCACTAGTTGAAAAATGAGATTGAAGATCTGATCAGGCAGTGGTATCTCGAGAAGTACGTGCGGGAGCGACCTGCACAGCTGCCTTCCGATCCACCACCACGGTCTCGACCTGAGGAGAATCACACTCAACCTACGGGGGGCATAATCAACATGATCTCGATGGGACCGCGACTTCGGAGGGTAGACGATTGCGGAAGCACTTCCAAGCACCAGCGGGCCGACAATGACATCATCTTTACCGAAGCGGATTTGCGAGTCCAAACTCCCCACAATGATGCTATAGTTATATCGATGACAATTGCCAACTATGATGTAAAAGATGTCTTATTAATAATGAAAGTTTCGCTAACGTGATTTTCTACGACTGCTTCTCCCGAATGCGATGACTTTCTTCTAAACTTCATAACCAATCAATGTTCCTCTAGTCGAGTTTACAGGTGACTCGATCAAAGTGAAGGGCGAGATCGAACTCCCTATCACGGTCGGGCAATCACCTCGGCAATCGACCGTGCGCCTCAACTTTCTCGTATCCCGGGTCCCATCCGCCTATAACGTATCTTAGGATGGCTCGGATTGAATGCACTTCGAGCAGTCGTCTCAACTTACCATCTTCTCGTGCGCTTTCCGTCAAAGGATGGACCCGACGAGATGCGAGGAGACCAACAATTGGCCCAACAATGTTATTTAACCATCTTCAATGAAAAAAGATCAGCTGAAGCTCTCCTCATTGATGACGGACTGGATCAGAGAGAAGTCGAAAGTCAGGAAGAACTCGTGGAGCAACTCATCTCAGTTCTCCTATACGATGGAGATCCGACTAAAACCATTCAAGTCGGATCTTCACTGAGCAGGGAACTGCGAGACAAGCTGATTGATTTTCTAAGAAGAAACACCTACGTCTTCACCTGGTCTGCCTCAAACATGTCGGGCATCCCTCCAGAAGTCATTGTCCATCGACTAAACGTCGATCCCAACCACAAGCCGGTGAGATAAAAAAGAGAAGCTTCGCTGCAGAACGACGGAAGGTCATTGATAAAAAGGTTGACAAGTTATTAACAGCCGACTTCATCCGTGAGACAGCCTATCCGGATTGGCCCGCGAATGTAGTGATGGTTAAAAAAGCTAATGATAAATGGCAGATCTGCATCAACTACACCGACTTGAACAAAGTCTGTCCCAAGGACAGCTTTTCACTCTCCCGAATTGATCAACTAGTCGACACGACGTCGAGACTTTTAGCTGCTCAACTTCATGGATGCCTTCTCCGGCTTCAACCAGACCCGGATGGCACCCGAGGATGAGGAGAAGACGGCATTTATCACCGACAAAGATCTATACTGCTACAAAGTCATGCCCTTTGACCTCAAAAATACTGGAGCAACGTATCAAAGACTGGTCAATAAAGTCTTCAAAGACCAGATTGGACACAATATGGAGGTCTACATCGACGATATGTTCGTGAAAAGCACTGAAGCTGCCCTCCATATCAACGACCTGACTGAAGCTTTCGACATCTTGAGAAAGCACCAAATGAAACTAAATCCGACTAAATGCGTCTTCGATGTCACGTCGGAGAAGTTTCTCGGCTTTAGGGTGACAAAGAGAGGCATCGAGGCCAATTTCGAAAAGATCAAGATGGTTCTCAACATGAAGCCTCCAAATTTTCGAAAAGACATTCAAAGATTGGCGGGACGTATTGCGTCCTTAAGCTGATTCATCTCCAAATCTGCAGAACGGTGCCTTCCCTTCTTCAAAACCCTCAGGCAAATGAAGGAATTCACCTGGACGGAGGAGTGCCAAAACTCCTTCGATAAGTTGAAGCAATACCTTAGCTCTCCTCCATTTCTGACAAAGCCCAGCAACGACGACGAATTACTCATGTACGTGGCGACGACTTTTGAAACCGTCAGCTCAGTGTTGATGTGAGAAGAAGACAAAGTGCAGAGGCCCATCTACTACGTAAGTCGGGTGCTGCGCGACGTCGAGACAAGATATTCTCGGATTGAAAAGTCATCTTCATAATCATAACGACTATTCGGCGATTACGGGCCTATTTCCAAGCCCATTCGGTGAAAGTTCTGACCGACCTCCCCCTGAGGACTTTACTTCACAGGCCAGACACTTCAGGGAGAATGGCGAAATGGGCAGTTGAACTCATCGAGTTCGACCTTTCTTTCGTCTCAAGATCTTTGATGAAGGTCCAGATTCTCGCCGACTTTATCGTCGAATGCGCCGCAACCAACAACGATCGAGTCAAAGATAACTCCTCGGAGGACACTCAAGAATCCACGTGGATTCTATACATGGATGCAACTTCAAACGCTCAAGGATGCGGTGCGGGCCTGATTTTGACCAATGTTCACGGGATGGTGACCGAGTATGCTCTTCGATTCGGCTTCAAGACTTCAAATAACTAAGCGGAGTACAAAGCCCTAATAATCAGATTGAAGATTGCTAAAGATCTTAGTGTGAAGCACCTACAGGTATTCACCGATTCGCAGCTCATCGTCGAACAGTCCCGAGGAGAATATGCGGCCCGAGATCCTGTCCTCTCTAAGCATCTACAAAGGCTTAAGTCTCTGCAGCCATATTTTGACTATTTTGAGATTTTCCACATCCCTCCGAGAATACCCGAGCCGACTCCTTGTCTCGTCTCGCTACCTCCAGTTACGGCAAGCTTGAAAAATCTTCATCGAGCATCTCGAGAGCCCAAGCATCGACTCAGAGGAAGAAGTTCATCAGATCCAAGTCAGACATGAGCTGAGTTGGATTGACCTGTTCATCAAATTCTTGATGGACGAAACCTTGCCAGTTGATTTTGATGAGGCACGTTGACTAAAGAGATTGGCAACTCAGTACATGATCATTGACAATCAACTCTATAGAAGGTCAATGTCTCTACCCCTGCTCAAGTGTCTCCAACTTTCCGAGACCGACTACACTCTTCGAGAAGTGCATAAAGGCATTTGCGGCAATCACTTGGGGGCAAGTTGCTGTCCTACAAAATCCTCCGATAAGGATACTACTGGCCGACTATGCAGAAGGACGCCTACGACTTGGTGTAGAAATGTGATCAATGTCAAAGGTTCGCCAACAAAACAGGCTTCCGTCCAGTCACCTTACAACCATCTCGGCACCCTGACCATTCGACCAATGAGGAGTCGATATACTCAGACCATTCCCGCCCTGCTAGCGGACAAAGAAGATTCCTCAAAGTGGCCATCGACTACTTCACTAAGTGGGTCGAAACCGAACCATTGGCGCAGATAACAGAGCAGAAGACTATCGATTTTTTATGAAAATCCATCATCCACCGATTTGGTCTATCCCGAGTGATCATCACTGACAACAGCCGACAGTTCAACAACGTAAAGTTCGAAGAGTTCTGTGCGAGGTATCATATCATCTACAAGCTCACTTCAGTCGGGCATCCTCAATCCAACAGAGAAGCTGAGGTGACTAACAGGATGATTCTCCAAGGTTTGAAGACTAGAATCGATCAAACTAAAGGAAGCTGGACTGATGAGCTTCACAGTGTCCTATGGTCTTATCAAACAACTCGGATCCCGATCGGAGAGACTCCATTCAAGTTGGCATTCGAAACTAAAGCCATAATTTCAATTGAAATCGACTTACCTTCAACTCGGATGGAACACTACGATGAATCAACCAATTCGGACAAGAGATGAGCAGACTTGGATTTGCTCGAGAAAATCCAAAAACGAGCTCGACTGAGAATGGCCTTCTACCAACAAAGGGTAGCTCGGTGTTACAACTCCCGAGTCAAACCAAAATTTTCTGAGTAGGAGACTTGGTCCTCAGAAGAGCAAAAATCTTCAAGCCCACCGAGCAAGGATAGCTGTCTCCAAATTGGGAAGATCCCTACAGAATCTCAACAGTCCTGCGACCAGAGGCCTACAAAATTGATAACTTGGACAGCACCGAGATCCCTCGAATCTGAAACATCGAAAACCTACTGATGTATTATCAATAAGAATGCCTTCATCAATAAAAGATCTTTCTTCTGCAAATTCTGTGCCTTGCAGTTTAAGTTCTCAGAGATCTACAATACAACCACTCACTTATCGACTTGTACCTAACGAAGAGCTAGTCGGCTCATACCCGACTAATGAAGCTGGGAGTGGGCCCATTCCTAACAATGGATGGGTCCCTCAACCGTAAGTATGCTTGTCAAAAGCTGTAGTGCCAGGTTAAGCACGAGACCTAGGCAAAATGACTGCGTTAGTTGGCTAATGCCCAATTAGCAGAGCCGTGAGATCCGACATCCGATGGCGTACCTGTCCGAGGTCCTACAAGCCTGACAGGATCAATAAGCCATGGGGCCATAACATTCGGCAAAACAAATGCGATGTTCGATTGATAATCGGACATCGAAGCTGTGAGGTACGACAACCGCAAACATATATTCGCAACAGTCCAAGGGCCACGAGTATGGAAGCTGTGGTTTGCCATAACACCTGGCGAAAATAAACTTATGGTAAGTCGGCTTAACACCGACTGGCCAAGGATCCACTGATCCTAAACAAAAATCTCCTCTAAGTTCCTACTCAATGGAATAATCTATGACGAACGATCTACGACTATGACTTCAGTCTGACCGAGTTTGCCTATAAAAATCGACTACATGACTTAGAGAATTCTCTTAAGTCCGTTAATTCAGCTACAACCTACTCGGTTTGCTGCTTCCTACCGACTACTTTACTTTCTTGCCGACTACATTACTTAGTCAATTTTGCAGAAAGAAAAGTGAATAAACAAGGAAAGAAAGCATGCATACAAGTCAAGCCAAACAACTCAAAAATTGGAAAAGAAGATCATTTCATCAAAAGGAGTTCATTACAAAGTTACAAGGTGGAAGATCGAAAAGCAAAGGAGTACAAAAGGAATCTAAGTAGGCTGGGGACGATCCTCCTCGACCTCCGCTTCCTCGTCGCCCGACTCATCCGATTCTTTGTCGACTTGTATCAAGCTCAAATCTAGCTTGGGCACGAGATGGCGGACCTACTTCTTACATTCCTCAAATCCGAGCTGGTATGCGTCTGCACTGACATTAGCAAGCTCGTCCTCATACTTCTTTGACCTACGAAACTTGGCCAGTGCCTAAGAAGCAGCTTCTTGGGCCAGAGTCTCTGCCGCCGCCAGTAGTTTCTCCTTTAACTCGGCAGCATTCTTAGCCTCCTTGGTAGTCTTGGCCTCAGCGGCATTCTCGACCTCCTCAGCCGCCTTCTCGGCCTTCTGCCTCTTCTTCCTCTCCCGACAAGGGCACTCTCAGCCGACTCCATCTCCTTCTAATAGTTGGCCTTCAACCTTTCAAATTCCTCCTTTTCTTGCTCCTATCGGATCGCCGAGTTCGCTAATTTGGCCTCCAGCAGGGCGATCTTCTCTCTACTCTTCCTTTCCCATTCCTCGACAGCTCGGAGGAGCTCATCGATGACCTCGGCCCACGCACAAGCGGTCTGAGCCTGGTCCTCCAGCTCCAAGTTGACCTAAGCAGATTTGATCAACTCTTCCGACAAAATTGTAATGTCGTGGATCATCTGTAAAACAGAAAAAGCGACTAAGTCATCTACTCGGTCAAAAGCAATCCAGAAAAAAATTGAATAAGAAAGATCGAAGACTTACCCGATCAACGACACGTAAGTGCCCAACTGAATCTTCAAGATTGGATACGCCTTCTTGACTTCTCAATGTGCGGAAAGCATCGCCATTCTCGCCAACTCCCCGACAAGTCGGCGATCTTGGAGTGCCTGATCAGTGGCTTTGAAGTGCATCCCGATCGCGATAGTTGGCTCCGCAGAAGGCAAATCTGGACTGTAGTCCATAGTAAAAGCAGGAAGCATCGGTGCCTTACCTTGTCGGCAGCTTCCTAACTAGCTACCCGACCTCCTTCGGACCCGACTTGGACCGGAAGGGCTTATACTGCCTCGATCGGCCTTGTCGGCGGCTCGACGATTACCACATCCTCGTCAGTCGGGGGAGAAGCCACGATTATGACGACTTCAGTGACGGATAGCGGGGAAGAACGCTTTCAACAGTAGTTGGGGCAGCGACGGTGACTGTGTACTCCTCGATACCCGAGGAGGGGAGCCTTCCCTCGATTTCTTCGGTGGTCGAGAGGGACGTCGGGCCCGGATAATGAGTTCATCTTTTTCTTCCGGACCGCTTCCTTGAGAGATCCCACCGTAACTCTCATGCCTACATGAGTACGAGAAAGAAAGGTTAGTCTACAAAGTAAAAACTATAAAAAATCTGCGAAAAAGAAGACTACCGAGATGGCTTGTCGGACTTATCCCGACGTCGTAAAGGGATTGCTCCTTGAGCAGCTCCTGAAGCGGAGGAACCTGGACTTCGAAAAGCTTCTCGTATGTCTCAATTTTCCTCCAGAGCTGTTTCATTTATGTTCGGGGGGAGATTGAAAGTCGTCCAAGTCCAGTTGAAGCCCCACGGGTGGTCGGCGGCAATATAGAAAAATTTGCCTTTCCACTCGTGGATGGAAGAAGGAAGCTTCTTGAACAGCTGTTGATGGGGGCCAACGACAGAAAAACCACCATCTCCGTTTTCGAGGATGTTCTTCCGTACAAAAATGATCCGAAACAAGAAAACTTAGGGCTCAACCCGAAGAAGGTGACAAAGAACAACAAAACAAGCTAAGATCCTAAAAAAATTGGGGGCAAGCTGTGCAGGGACGACATCATACAGGTCGAGAATATTGACAAACAAGGGATGCAGGAAAAATCGAAGTTCCAATCGAAGGAACTCATAGATGGCAATATAGCCATCAGGAGGATGAACAACTCGACCTTCTTCACCAGACGCCATCACCCGATAACGACTAGGGATATGGTAATGTCCCCTTAGTCGATCGATAGCTGCCTTCGACAACTCGGACCTCTCAACGAGAGATCTGGAGGAATTCTTGGCAGCAGGCCGCTCGCCCGACTCTTTGGAGTCTGAATGACCCTATCGAGAAGTCGCCTCTTCGGGCTCACCTCAAGGAACTTCCTCGATCTCCCTCAGGACGGTCGGAGTCCGAGAACTACGGTCTCCAATCGTGTTCTCATCTCCGAACTATCTACCAACAGAGGTGTTGCTGCAAAATCCGCCGGCGTCGGAGATGCTGGAGTCGATGGTGCCGCGGTCGCCGCCGGGACCTGCAAAAGAAGTCTAAACCGGAGGTGGGGTTGCTCCGGCAAGACCCTCCGACGCTCAAGTCAGTTCTCTGCCTCAACAAGGATGGAGTGCTCGAACGGAGATTTTAGCAGAGTTTTTAGATGAAGACTAGAGCTTAGAGAATAACGTATCTGGGGGCCTATTTATAGGCGGAGGGCGTAACAGACTTGATGGCAACGCCTGTAACCACCTGATAGTGGGCCGTTCAGAAGTTTGTTACGGAGGGTAGTGGAGTAGAGACGTGGACATCACTGCGGCCTGCCGCGTGGGCCTGTTGCGAGGAGTGGAATGATGTCCGTCGTCGTGACTTG
>KE504707.1:1201770-1215871 GCA_000441515.1 Elaeis oleifera
TTGGGATTTAGTCGGAGAAGAAGAAGAAGATGTCGGAGAAAATGTCGAAGAATACGACCGGAGGCAGTCCCATTGAGTACTCCATTCAAAACAAGGGTCCTGCGAAGACACACCCCTTCCTCTAGCGCCAATCCTGTTGGTGCAGAATTCCATCGATGCCGGAGAAGCTGAAGTCGAGGGGATCGTGGCCGCCGTCGGGACCTGCAAGGGAAGTCTAAACCGAAGTTGGGAGTGCTCCGGCAAGACCCTCCGACGTTCAAGTCAGTACTCTGCCTCAACAGAAATGAAGCACTCGAACGAGATTTTAGCAGAGTTTAAAAATAGTACCAGAGCTTATAGCTTAGCTTAGAGAAGAACGTATCTGGAAGGTCTCTTTTATAGACGGGAGAGCGTGCGACGTCTGTAACCACCTGATAGTGGGCCGTTCGGGACTACGTGGAGTTTGTTACGGAGAGTAGTGGTGTCCGTTGTCGCGACTCGCCAGAGAGTGGTGGGGCCACGTGGAGTTTGTTACGGAGAGTAGTGGTGTCCGTTGTCGCGACTTGCTAGGGAGTTCAGGCTGGATGGCTGAAGCTTGGTTGGGCTGTCTGGTGGGCGGGGTGACTCTCTGTCTAAGAGAAGCTCGGATATTTTCGAAGTTGCTGATGGGTTAACCGTGGTTGGGCGCCTTAGGCGTGATACTGCAGATGAAGGTCATCTACTGTAGAAGCCCGGACGAAGACTCACAGTGGGAGAAGTTCGGCTGGTGTCCGATTGTTAGAGAAGCTCATCAGAAATTCGAAAAGTATTATAGAAGGTTGTCCGATAGAAGAATCTGGAAGGTATGGTAAGAGCTCGTCCGTCGGAGGAGCTCGGCTGGCACCTGTAGAAGGCCGATGGCATGGAGAAGTACAGAAGACACCGGAGGCAGTCGGTCGCCGTAGAAATCCGTCTGCTAGAGTCCGTCCGTTTCGGAAGTTCGTCTGAAATCCACCTGCCGTAGAAGCTCGGATGAAGTCCAACTCTTGTAGGAGTTCGGAGGGAGGTCGCTTGCTGTAGAAGCTCGGACGGAGACCGCTTATCGTAGAAGCTCGGATGGAGACTGCTTGCCGTAGAAGCTCGGATAGAGACTGCTTATCGTAGAAGCTCGAAATGGAGACTGCTTATCGTAGAAGCTCGGATGGAGACTGCTTATCGTAGAAGCTCGGATGGAGACCGGTTACCGTGGGAGTCCGGATGGAGGCCGCTCACTGTAGAAGCTCGGACGAAATTCGAAAGGTGGTCGACCACCGTAGAAACTTGAATAAAATCTGATTGCTGTAGAAGTCCTACCGCTGGAGAGGCACGGACTTTGACGAAGTTAGGAAGAAGTCCGAAGCAGAGTCGATCGTGACAGAAAAAACTCTGAAAATAGTTCGGATAATAATCAATCGCTGTGAAAGATCGGCTGATAGTGGAGCCCAGAGAGCATTTGAAACAGTCCGATAGACGACTGAAGGAGCTTATCATTGAAGAAGTCCGAAGATATGGTAAGAGTTCGTCTGTCGGAGAAGTTCGATTGACACTTATAGAAGGTGTTGTGAAAGTTCGTCCGTCGAAAGAACTTGAAAACACTGTGGATGCTCGACTGCTGGAGAAGTCCGAAAAAATACCGCACGAAATCGAAAATCGAAAGAGTCCTAAGAGGATCGGCTTCTTACGAACTTCGACCGAAAATATTTTATACCCAACAACCTTAATCCTATGAATCTTCTTCATAAACCCATCATTTCTTACTATTTTATATTTAATTATTTTAAATATTTCTATCTTTTTTTTTTTTTGTATCATCTCCTTGCATACCTCCCAACTCTCCGAATAGTAGAGCCAACAATATTGCCCATCGGCCATAGATAGTAGCAGCATCTTCAAAAATATACCAATGTATTGATAGATGACGGTCTTGTGAGATATCGATCAAAAATTAGTTGATAACTATACCTCCAACTGATAGCTCGTGAAAGATTTAAATTTTAAAAATCAAAAAAAAAATTCTCTTTTTTATGATATTAAATTTTAAAAATCTAAACTTAAAAAATTTCTCTTTTTTAAAAAAAATAAAAATCTAATTTTTAAAAAAAATTCTTTTTTATTTTTTTTTAACAATAATCAAGAATCTACATTATTACCTTATAATCAAGAATCTTCTGAAATCTTTTTTTTTTATTTATTTATTTATTATTTTTCTTCGTCTCCCCCTATTCTATGAAAGAAGAGAGGATCCATCGCTCCTCTTATTGCAAAGTAGGGGAATGCCCCTTGGCCAATGGCACTATAGCCAGAAGAGCAAACCACGGCAGCACGACCAAGGGACTTCGATCCAATGATTGATAACTTTTTAATGCTCATTCGCCTCCCATCCCTCCTGCATCGATCTGACCACCTTTATCTCCTTCACCACAGCCTGATCGTCCCCCTTTTCTCCCCTATGTTGACCATCTCCTCGAACCGACCCATAACCTCGGCCAGCACCCGAATCGACGTCACGGGCTAGTTCATAGCTGCCCACCTACTCTTGGCCAGCTACTCCCTGATCGTTTCTACCAAACCGCTTCCAAGGCCCAGCCTCTTGTCGATCATGGTACCCGCCATGCCGAATCCCTCCTCACCGTCGCTCGTGCCAGCAACGTCATCTTTCTCATCGTCGACTACATTGCCGATGTTCACCACATCGCCCTCGATCCTGCCATCGACGTCCTCTCGAGCCTCTCTCCGAGCTCCATCCTTGCCAACAAAATCACCCACGACCCACCCTCACTGCTAATATCGATCACCCCTGCAGCAACTTTTACCGACTACACCGCCGTCGATGCCCCTATCTCGAGCAACGACCATGGGGCTGAAGCAGGCATGCTTTCGATCTTTGCGGGCGGAGAGAAGGCGATCATCCAAACTCTGATCATATCGATCTTGACCAGGGAGGAGGGGATGAGAAAGATAACAAAAAAATGAGAAGCGAAAGGTTCGAAGCAGGAAAAAAAAAAAGAAGAGAAGATACCTCACGCTGTATCAAAGAGCAGATGCCTCCTCACACTCTATCGAAAATCGAAACTCCTCCATAAAACCCCTGTACACGTGTCAAACGAAGAAAATGAATATACAATGAATGGAGGCTGATGCCTCTATATATATACATAGAGAGAGATCCCTGAAAATTAAAATATTGAAAAATTGAACAGAGGAACCTGTAACGTTGAAAGCTATTCTTCTTTAAATACTTCTTTTTCACACACTGTACATCTCAACTATCATAACAATATAGCAATCTCCTAATTTCGCTTCACTTGCAATAGGAATAATTATAGTATAAACATAAGTAAAAAAATCAGAAGTAAATGATCGAAGATGATACGGAATGAATAATTATGACACATTCCATCTTTGGATGAACATGTACAAAAATATCAAAACAAGAATTATTTTTACACCCACTGAAAGACGAAACTGAAGTCATACAGTCCTCCAATATAGATCACTTGGCGATAAGATTCCTCTCTTCGTCAATCTCGATAACTAAAAGGCGATCTGGATCCAGCCCCTTTGGTCCTTCAGAGTAGAGTGGTGGAAGGTAGGCCTGGTATGCTGGCAGATACCGTGATACAAAATCCAAAACCTGCAGGAATTTCGCTTTCATAAATATGACAGAATTTTATACAATGAAAACTGACACAAGGAACAGGTGGTGTGCATGTCATAGCTTGTTTAGAAGACGCAAACCCAATGAGGACAAGGACTACAATCAAGTTCATCTAAAAATGGAAGCACATTCCTTGGAAAACACTCAAAAAACACAGTTTGAAAACAACCGTCCTTCTGGAGGAGCGGACAGACATATTTTGAATTAATAGCAACGCTTTCAGCTACGTGTGGCATAATTATATTAGCAACTACTCAGCATATAACGTATATATGCTGTATAATTCATATAATAGACTCAAGGATGGCATCACAGCCGATTCACAGATAAGTAATATCTCAATCAATTAAACTAAATTTTAACCAAATCCTTAAGCAACATTATGTTTGGCTATGGAATATATTATGAGGTTATAAAGAACGTGGTGGATGATAGAGATGAATGACTGCAACACCTCTTCATCAGACATGCCAGGTTTTCCATCTTCCCTCATGGCCACCTCTGCCTGAAATTCCACAAGAAAGATGCATATTATGCTGAGAATTGCTACAATTGAATGTTCGAGTTACAAAGGGCATATATGGTATTTATATAATGATATAAACTGCTTATATATCATCACATTATGATGTTAACCTGCAAGCGCCATTGGTATACACAGTTGGGATCCTTAATCTTGATAATAATCCATGCCTCAACAAACTTGTCCCATGCATCAAAGTAGGCTTCGAGATTTTTATTTACCACTTCAAGCTGGAGAATAAGGATGTTATCACAGTTAAAAATATTTAAATTAACCGGGCAATTTTTATTTATTTATTTGTTTATTTTTGGATAAGAACTTGCCTGTGGATCAACTGCTTTCACATCTTCATTTGGAAGAGGTTTGAACCCAAGCATCCAACCTTCAAACAAAACAACCTAAATGACCAGAGCACAAAAAATACCAATGAGAATAACTTGGTGGAAAGTCCTTAACAATGATAATTTTTTCCTTTCTTTTCTTTTTTGGGTGTTGTCAAGGTTATTGACTTGATACGATTAATCTACAATTGAAAGTTGCTTTACCTCTATGGGCCCTTCAACTTCTGGCCATGTTGAAGGGTCAGCTCTATCACCTCTCCCTCCATTAGCAGACTAAATACATAGATGAAGTCTAGCATGAAAACCCAACATTCTGCAAGTGAAATATATGAAGGCTTATGTTTTGAGCACACCTTATCGTACCGTGGAAGCTTCATCTTCATACCTGAATGGTTTTGACATATTATGGATCATCATTTCCATTCCACTTGAAAAATCTTTCAATTATATATAAAGAAAAATATTCCATTCTTCCACTTTATAATAAAGCATAACATCCAAATTGCTGATGTTGATCGACTGAAAACACAAATTAGACATACAGAGAAACAGTTGGCGATTCAATGAAAGATCATACCTTTTTTGTAAGCTTGCTTAAAGATGTGAGTGTATCAATTGAGAATTGCAGGTCATGGCTTCCCGCATTCCCACGAAACTGAAATGTGTGAACAGACGATATTCACAAAATGTTCATTGCAATCAAACTTCCATAAACGAAGAGCTTCCAAATTTGGGAGATTTATGACATCACAGCTGAATCATAGATTGTTCAATTACTGTAGTATACACTCAGTGAATATTTTCAGCACCTCCAAGAGAGCATTTCCAGGATTTTGGCTCCTCAGTTCAGCCTGAAATAAATATCCATTCATCAGAACATGAAGAAAATAAACAAGAGGGCAACCACTGTGCTAAATCTCTATATCTCTACCTGGTCCTCCGCTGTCAAATAAAATCATCTATTGATAAGGTTGCTGCACTCCTGGGAGATATTTAACAAAACAGACCATCATATTTGTGAATCAATAAAGAACACTAGTGTTGTCATATACAGAAAGTAATAAGCAAGTAGATTATATTTCTGAAACTTCATTATCAAAAATCTAGCAACCATACCTATCAGATCGCCGGAAAAGATACTCAAGAGCAAAAACTAGAGTTGTTTTTCCACTGCCTTGAGGAGCACTAACACCAATCTGCAAAGCATAGAAAGTCAACATTATTTCGTAACCCAGTCTCAAACTTTGAGCAAAAGGTCGTAAATTCTTCCTTTCCCTTATATTCATTAATACAACTACTCAAAAACTCCCCGTAAAGTTATATTAGATATCACAAAATCAATATCTTGTTCACAAAAGTATTTTGTCCCGCTCAAAGATTGAATCTCAAACAAGGAAATGAAGTTGAAGAAAACTCATTAAACATAGATTTACTAAATGAGTAGGGACGATAGAAGCTACTACCAGGCTATAATAATACACGTACCACTAGAGGTGGGATCTCATCTCCATCATTAAAGTTGGACCTATGACGCAAAAGCTGATCTTCGCACCAGAGGAACACTGGAATGTAGAAATGATATATTCTGGCCTTCTCAGGAACTGACAAATTAAGGTCGTTCAACCGGAACAGTTGACACAAGTGAAAACCACACTGTAACCACCTGTCGATGGACTCAGCTACAGTCTCAGCAGTAAAGCCCAATTTTTTTATCAGAGGACCCGAGCATATGAACTCAAAGAGATCATTAACAGAGGAAACAAGGGCAGGAGATGTAGGAAATGCTGAATATAATTTGGCAGGTCCTTGCCTATTGCTTGCAATGCTGACGCAGTACCTGCAGGTGGTAGAGAGAAAAACTACCACACAGAAAAGGAAAATGTTTTAGCTCAGAATTCTAAATAAAGTTTCGATTCATTGGCACTATAATCGAATTTGCACCGAACCAAACGAAGCAGAATAACCGTCTAGCAATCTATTGACACAACCATTGTGACCAAAAGCACACAAAGCTAATTAACAAATTACAGAAAGCTTAAATCTCCGCAAATATATATCCGAAAGCATTTTCTGAGCATCAATTTAAGCCTATCATTTATAAATATTGCAATTTCGATCCACGAAACCTTCCCAAAAACAACAAAGAAAAAAGATCTTCTCAAATAAAAGATGAAATGACCAGAAGAGAAAAAGAAAAGAAAAGAAGCAGGATTAACAATAAGATAGAAGCCCTGTTGATCGTTAGATCTGCAGAAATTCATATGCAAACATCGGCGATAAGGCAACATAACAAAAGATAAAGCCACCCGATTTATAAAACGAAGAAAGATAAAACTAAAAGCCTAAATAATAATTCTCACTAAAAGATTCATAGCAGTTCTTGGGGAAGGAAGGGGGAAAAATCTCTTTTGAGCAAATCTCTTCTTGTATTGGAAGAGGGGTTCGTTTCTGACCTGGTTTAGGATCGAGGCCTCGAAGGCAGAAAGGCGAGTTCTTGTGGAGAGATGAGATAAGATGACGGGGATACGACGACGACGACGACGCAGAACAAGAAGAAGAAGAATGGGAGGAGGAACGGGATCCATGGGAAGGAGAGAGGGCGGCCGTCGGCCATGGCGAAGGGTGGGATAGCGCGCTCAGAACCCTCATCCCGACACTGGCGGTGCGCAGAGACCCGAAGCAACGGAACCCGCAAGAGCTCCTCTATCCGTGTAGAGGCGCGTTATTGGCTGCAGCATGCGGGTGATGCTGTCCAGGATCCAGCTCCGTCCAATTACCGGTTTGCCCCTTTCTGTACAATTAACCTTAAAAAAAAAAATACATATCTGAATTTACATAAATATTTTTTTTCTAAATTAATATTTATATATACGGATTTAAATTTTGCTGTGATATTTTTTTATAATATTTTATTATAAAAATATTTTAGATATTTTATTTTTTCTTCCCACCCACCCCATCCTCTGCGCCGCTTCCCCTCCCCTCCCCCATTCTTTTTGGCTGTTTCCCCCACGCTTGTGTCTTACCCCTCTTGCTCGTGCCTTACCCTCCTACTCGTGCCGCCCCTCTTCCTACGACCGACGCCGCCTCCCTGCTCGTGCCGCAACAGCCCCCTCCCATCGGCGCCTGAGCGACCGACACCACCCCCCCCTCCCATGATTTCTTCTTCTTCTCCACCGCAGCCACCCACCCCCTATGCGCCACCCTCGCACCCCCGCGCGATCTACGCTCCCTTTTCTCCCACCCACCGCCACCGACGCATGTGCCCCACCGCCCGCACCCCCCTGCACGCTTGTGTGGACCGCGCCTTCCTGCTTGTGCCGCCAATCCCCCTCCTGTCCGATCGGTGCTCCTCCACTAGCACGGCTCCGCCACCGCACCCCCCCAATGGCACCCACACCACCCCCCGGTAGGTCCTCCATCTGATCGGTGCTCTCCTGCCCATGCGGCTCCGCCACTGCACCCCCCTCCCTCACCCACGATGCCCTCGCAACCCCGACGGGTCCTCCGCGCACCGGTCCTCGAAGCTGAGTGCTTTGTTTCTCTTTCCTTTTCTCCTTTTCCTTCAGTTGAAATGGTTCGGTTTGGCAGATTCTGAACGGCTCTCCTATCATTTTCTTCGTAGGATTCTTCTTCCTCCTTTTATTAGCTCCTCTGCCTTCGCCCATGGTGCCCTCGGTGCACCTCCACCAGCCAGATCCTCTGCCTCCACCACCGCCTCTCCCAGCTCTCCACATTCTAAAAAATATTTATTGCAACGGTAATACCATGTCAAATTTGTAACTAACCAATAAAAGCCTTTATATTTGATCGATTGTCATATATTGCATTGATTTTCATGGATAATATCTTACAGTATTCTCGTATTTCACCCATTCCCAATTTTCATTGATTTGTTACAACTTACAACGATGACGTGATATCACTGCTGCAACAAATATTTTCTCCTGTCTTTAGGGTGGCAATCAAGAAAAAACCCATTTTACAACATCAAAACAATCCTAGCTTTTGAAATATTTACTGCATCAGCTATGCATATGGCCCCTCATCTGCTTGAAATCTGCATGGTCCATATTTAATCTGATAGTCAAAAATATATAAAAATAAAAAACTAGAATACCCTTAGAGTACTGAATGGATTTTGCATGCATTTACAAAATACTACTGAAATTTATATAAACATCCTTCTAAATTGATATTTGTATGCATGTTTTATAAATATTATTTTATATGAATACATCCAACATAATAATTCAACTAATATCATTAGTCAAAATTATATTTATTTAAATCAAAATAATTTAAATTATAAAAATATCTTTTTACCCTTAAAATAAGTAAATTTTGCTGGGAACTTGTTTAACCTACTGTACTTTCCCTATTCCCATGTGATCACTCTCTCTTCTCCCTTTCTTCCATTCGCCATCGAAATCTAAGTCACTCACATTGCCGCCTAAGTTCTCCCTCCATTGTTTCTCTTTTTATATGAAGAAAGTCAGATCTTATCTTTACAGATTATTTTAAAAAAATATTGTGAGAGATTGACAACATTTACCTTTTAGTGTGTGATATTTGCAATATTTATTTTTAAAGTTAGAAAATTTCTCATGTGCAGACAAATGACTAATTTAAAATCAATGTGAAATGATGGTTCCCATATATTAGATCTTTCCTTTTCTGGAAGATTGGAACTCGAAAATAATAGCTTAAGATATCTAATGTAAGGTATGACCTTTTACCATATGGCTACAGAAGTTATAAGGTTTCCAAAGTCCTTCAATGATTTTGCTCTTGAATGATTGATGTTGTTCTTCTATACATAAGCACAATAATAGCAACAAAGCTTGATCATTGGAATATATCATATATCTTTAAAAATTCTAATCCCTTCTATATTCTAATACATGTCTTTATATATGCATAAATGACAAAAATATTACAAGCTGATTTTTGATAAATAAATATAATTGTCATCATAAATGGAAGAAGAATAAAATGGAATAGTCTCTTGATTAGTGAAATTTTTTAATATTTTTATTATCTAATCATCAAATTTATCTTTTTTTTAGTAATATTTTATAGAAACATTGAGGAGCAAGTATTGGACTAATCTGAATATTAAAATAAGTTAAATAAAAAAATAAACTAAATTTTTATACCAACCTCCTACATATGTAAAGTCATATGAATATCCTCGCAAAGCAATTATTTACAAGTATATCCTTATAAATATTTTTTTATATATTTATGTATTAAAAGTATTTCAATCATTTAAATTTTAAGTTGTTAATTTCTTAATGACATTAAATAGTGTGGGTATGTATGCAAGAAAAAGAAAAAATATGTATGTAACATAAATATTTTATAATAATATACATGTAAATATAAATTTTGAAAGGATATATATAAATTTTAATATTTAGAAAATATATGCATAATTTTTTTAAATAATATAAAGAAGTACCACCGCAAAACCCTTTTCATCTGTCACTAAATATTTGAAATAATAGTTTCAAAAAGGGGATTGAATGAAATTATCCCCTTATACAAATTTGAACTGGGTCCGGCGCTTTGCTTGCCGGGACGAGTTCATGCTTGAAAGAAAATGTTGCGTTATGAACCCTTTTTGGAGATATATATTATTCCATAAAAGTCTCTCATTTTAATTTTGACTTATTTTGGTGCTAGAATTGCATGTCTATGGATGTAGAATTTGGATTTACATGAAAATTTCTCATGCTAAGTTTGTATTCAACCCAACATTTGAGCGTCAGTACTAGTTCAAACCCTAAATTACTAAAAAAAAAAATTAACTGCATATAAAACTCCTAAAAAGATAAATATCTCATAAAAAGTCTTTGTATAAATTCCAAACTTTTGCATCTTACTTATGTTTTGAGAACTAATAGATAACTAACACATAGCAGAAATGTTGTTGTCAACCAAGAGATTCAAACGGTTGAATTAGTGGGTGTTAGATGCCAACAGTCTAGATTTGTTGTCACCTATAGCCTAATTTCGACAAGACTTCCTTTAATCCAGGTACTAAAAAATATCTTTTTAAAATATCTATTTTAGAATGATTAAAAAAGAAGGAAGGCAAGTGTACGAGATTAATTAGAAATTAAATGTATTTATCAAATTGTCTTGATTAATAAGATCATGGCAATCTTAATATATTCCATCTTATAACAAATCACATGGATTCCTCTTCAATGGCAACGCACGACTCTAGTGACCTTAGCAAAGGGCATCGATCCGGTTATCATGGATTTATAGACCGCGACTAGCTTTGGGCTCCGCAGCGACAACCTACGCCCGCTTTCCAAAATCGCAACGGCCCCGCGAGAGTTCGCAAGCTGTTCGACGAAATTCCGAAGCGAGACATAGTCTCCTGGAACACCCTGATCGCTGCCAACGTCTCATCAGGCACGTACAGTCAAGGATCTAAACACAAACGGTGAAGGGCCTCGCCTTCAATCAGTACACCCTTGGGATCATCCTCAGTCAATTGCCTCCACTGGCAAATTCTAATTGGGCCACCAATTGGTCTCCCTCATCGTAAAGTTAGACCTTGACTGCAATTTGTTCTTGGGGAGCGCATTCATTGTTATGTATGCGAAATGTGGAAGGATAGGAGAAGCTTATTAGTTTTCGAGGTTATGCCAGAGCCAAACACGGTGTCATGAAATGCCTTGACTGCAGGGTACCCCGAAGCAGATGAGGCCGAGTATGCCCTTTTTCCGACTGGATGGAAAGAGAGGGTCTAACGTCCAGCGAGGCCACCCTTTGCCAGCCTACTAACATTACTCGACATAGCTCCTCATTATCAGTTGATGCTTCACTTGCATGTTAAGATTATGTATGGTTGAGAAAGAGATGCAGTTGTGTAGAGTGCAGCAATCACGGTATTTTGCAATGTGGGTCTGATAGCAGTTTCAAGAAAGCATTTTGATAGGATGGAGGGATTATTTAAAGTTTTTTTTTTTTTTTGATGTAAGGAAGTGAAAAACCAACCCAATTTATTATTAAAAAAAGTACAGAATTTTTTTTTAAAAAAAATCCGGATACAGAGAGAAAAAAAATCTCTATCAACACTGAAATTCAAATTTTAAATTTAAATTTAAAAAAAGAGAGAGAAACCCCCACCGACGGAGATGAAGCGATACCGACCGCCGGAAGAGATCAAATCTTGGCGACATGGAATTCTCTGTTTGCAGACTGCTAGGTATGGCTTCATGAATCATGCGACCGAGCTGTTTGTTAGGGTGCAAGAAGCTGGAGTGTGATAGGTGCTCGTTTCGAGCATGGTCAACAAGGGAGAGTCTTGCATGGCCTAGTGATCAAGAGGGGTTGGAAAGTAAGATTCCTGTTTCTCATGTTGATTGCCATGTACATTAGATGCTGCGAGAATGGTTCAATGGAGGATGCCATGAAATGCTTTGATTCAGCGGAGTTTAGAGACTGTCTTGAGGAATTCGATTCTTATTGGATTTTCTCAGAATGGTTTAAGCAAGGAAGCATTCAAGTTTTTTGGTCATATGTGATCACGTTTCAAGATCGATCACTATGCATTCTCAGCTTAAGATCTCGCTCTGACTTGGCAGTCCTTATATTGGGTCGGTACATCCTTGGTTTAGTCTCCAAGTCTGCATCGGATCAAATGGTTTAGTCTTCAAGTCTGTATTGGATCAAACGATTACATTGCTAGCTCATTGATTTATACATGTTCCAAATGCAGCGTCATTGATGATGCGAGAAGGTCCTTCGATGAGCCACGCAAGGATAACTCTGTGACATGGAACTCAATCATTTTGGGTGTGCTTAACATGGACAAGGGCCCATGGCACTAGATCTCTTCTATGAGATGCAAGAATGAGAGGTTGCACCAGATCACATAGCTTTTTCATGGCTATAAATTTGGCTGTAGTGACATCGGTTTAGTTGGGCAGCCTGATCAATGGAACCATTCTATGGAATTCATTTGTGGATGGAAAATTATGCACGTGAGGTCGAGAATAAAGAGCTCACGAGAAAGCTTATTAGTGAAATGGATAAAAGTCTCGATTTCAAGGAATGCTCTCTAGAAATTGTGTTTTGCTGATTGAGCTTCAATCTCACCTTTATTAGGGGGAAGCAGCAAGGAGAAAAAAATCATCTCAAGGTAAAGAATTGAAGGTGAAAATGGAAAAAACTCCAGGAGCAACAGATTATCAAAGGATAAGGGATCGACGGACAAGAAGGGAAGAACATATGGTGGAGATCTTAGGAAGAAAACTAGGCATGGATCTTGGGTTGGAGGTTCTTCCTCAAGTAGAGGACATAGAAGGAAGAGGGGAATAAGATCTACAATAGGGGAAAAGGAATTCCGACAAGTCTGAAGCCTTTGTTTATTCATGTGTCTATGCCAATTTAGGTTGGGGTAGATTGTGACTTTAAGACAACCTTCTTCAGTAAATACCACCCCATGAAAAAGGATCCTATTGGTTCCTGAGAAGCGGCAGGATATCCTTTTTAATTTAAAGAAAAACCGGGTCTGTTAAAGCTGGGCAGCTTGATGAAGCAAAGAAGCAAATCAAGTCAATGCCCTTTAAACCAGATAAAATGGGATGGATGACCCTATTGAGTGCATGCAGAATTCATGGTGATAAGGAACTGGCAACCTATGTAGCCAAGCGCTAGATGGCATTAGATCCTAGAGAGCATTCAATTTATGTTCTTTCAGACATGCTTTCTCGTTTTGGGGTGTAGCATGACCGAGGAACTATTCAGAGGGTGATGACGAGTTGAGGGCTGACCAATGTACCTGGTTGGAGTTGGATCAAGATCGAGAACCAAGTGCATCCATCTAATGCTGAAGAGATCCCAACCTCAAGCTGAAGATATATACGAGGGGTAAAGAGTGCAGATGGTCTTCCTCTACTGAATACACAAAATGCATCATTTTGAATTTGGTTAGTAGAGAATCCATTCATATTGTTCAGCAAGTTTGCTGAACGATTCTCATTATATCAATGAAATTCTTTTTCGTCAATACAATCTTCTATTCAAGATGTGATACTCAATAGGATATCAATTTATATTTCACCACAAAATTTGATATTGCACTCCAGGAGGACATTACAAACTTAAAAGTTGTGGAGTAATCATCTTACAAAATTTGAAAGGAATTGCAGATCACTTCTTCCACTGGGGCATCCGCTGAACGATAACCTAGAGGAGGATAGATGGGTTTACTTGTTAATATTTGAGATGGTGAAAGGCATTGCAGATTTCACAATTACAAAAATAGATTTGCTTGCAGTACAGGACACACGTTAGTTTCCTTTTCTTTCTTGTTCTGTTCTTTTATTTATATCAGCAGGAAACTTTGTTCTGTTCTCTTATTTATATCAGCAGGAAACTGCACACACATTTCACAATTACAAAAATAGATTTGCTTGCAGTACAGGACACACGTGAGTTTTCTTTCTTTCTTGTTCTGTTCTTTATTTATATCAGCAGGAAACTGCACACACACACACACACACAGAGACATACATACATACATACATGCATATATATATATATATATATATATAT
>KE504707.1:1215891-1236691 GCA_000441515.1 Elaeis oleifera
ATATATATATATATATATATATATATAGTTCTGTTTTGAGAACAAGATCTTTGTATAGACTGACTAAAACTTGTAAAATTATTCCATGCCTAGTTTCATATTCCTTTGTGAGACAATGCATGCCATCAGCACCTTAGTTTTAACTTCTTATGGGCAACACACTAAGAAAAGGAAAGAACAGAAAAGAAAAGTTTCTTGTTGCTTAAATTCTTGGTGCTAAAATCTGTACTGTTTGCAGAATGACATTACTTTTCAGCTAAATCCTTGAAACCATAAAATAGAGTTTCCATTTATGGTCAGGTTCCTGAATCAAAAATAAGTAACATTTCTGTGATTTCAAAATGCAGACAGTACTCTAGGGATGTTCATATGTTTTAGCTTGGAAAAGAACTAATGTAGATATATTCTAATAAGAAAACCAGATGCATCGATCTCCTATCCTGAATTTGCAACCAGATCATTGTAAATCAAGGAACATTTGAAAAGGGATTTCCTTCTTTCAGTGGGTGATTTGCCATTTTTCCAAAAAAATCAGGGTACAGATGGAAATCCGTATATTTGGTGGTCACTGATTATGGAGATAGCACCGAACAGGCTAGGTGAACGAGTGTATATTCTGCTTACTCAAATAGATAAAAGGAAGGGGCCTTTTTAATAACTAGATAGGAATCACTTTTCCGAATCTATTTTGTTGCAAACAAAATGAACAGATTTCACTGCAAGGTGCAGTAGAGGAAAAATGCCATCCATCAAGGTAAGCTACGAAACTCATGGAAAAGGACAACCGGATGTTTATTTCTTTCTCACACTAATGAAACAGGAGCAGATGAAAAACAGGCATCTAGTCTTTTCTTTCTCGTGCAATTCCAATGTCTAGATGGATTAAATAAAACCTGTTGCCCATATTTGTGTTATCCCTAGTTCTTTTTTCTGAACTGAAAAATAATATAGGCTACACTTAATTAAATAAAGATTATTTCTACCAAAGGTGTACCGCCTGCTAGGCTGCTACTAACGACAGAATATGATTGAATAGAGCTAAGAAATGCCAAGCTATTAGTGAGTACTAGAAATTGCAGCTAATAGCAAAGAGCCACTCCAAACACTAAAAAGTGAAAGATACCTTCCCAGCATTTTCCTTATTTCCAACAATAGTTTGACAAGCGAGCCTCCAAGATTCAGGTTTCTGTAATTGTTTTGGAAAAAGAAAAAAAAATTCAAAAACATAATTGTATGTTAAAATGACTAAACAGCAGAAACTATTGAGAAACTTCTGATGGTTCAAATCTTGAATGGAAAAGCAGTTAGTTAGCAACTCAAGCATGGTGCAGTAGCATGCCTTTTTCAAGTACCGTTTTCGGTGTCAGTTTCTCATTCAGAAGTTCCATGCCATCAATAATCTGCAAAATTGACATCAATAGGTTCCAAAAAGTGTCATGCAACTTCTGTTTGACAGTCAATTCCAGGGAAAGCAGAAATACACAAGTACTTTCAGACAATCAAAAGCTAAATGCAGACCTGTAAGGTAGAAACTTGGCCTTAGATTAAGGTCAAATGGTCTAAGGAAGGTGGGCCAGAGTCATCGGACCAAAGAAGATCTAGTTTGAACTCTCACTTTGGCGGGCATATGATATTGCCCTCTAAAATATCTTTTGGGAGATATCAATTCTCAACTCCAATCTAAGCAAATGGGAATAGGCTTAAAACTTATTTTTGTGTTCCACCATAAAGTGTTTCTCTTCTCATACAGATTTCACTGAACAATGACCTCAGCTATAGTTACTATCATGTGCTCCTGCAAGAAAAAGATATCTTCTGTCCTGAGGATGGAACTTAGGCGGAGTTTGGTTTAGGGATAAGAAATTGAAACGGGATAGTTATCCGTTCTGGAGTAGTTTTTCCACAAGTTATTCCTGTTTTTACTTGGATAGGAATAAATCTAGGCTGAGGATATTTTTGTCAAGAAGAAACAAGTACAGGACAGAAAGACGGCCTTATTCCAGACATAAAGTTATGCCAACCTTCCTTTGAAATAGTAGTTTTACGAAACAGAAGGTTCAAATGGAATAGTTATTCCTATCTTATTCCTAGTCAGGTCTGAATTACACACATTTAAGCAATTCCACAAGTTATTCCTGTTTTTACTTGGATAGGAATAAATCTAGGCTGAGGATATTTTTGTCAAGAAGAAACAAGTACAGGACAGAAAGACGGCCTTATTCGAGACATAAAGTTATGCCAACCTTCCTTTGAAATAGTAGTTTTACGAAACAGAAGGTTCAAATGGAATAGTTATTCCTATCTTATTCCTAGTCAGGTCTGAATTACACACATTTAAGCAAAATCTACAACTTGCCTATCTGTTCTAGATTTGATTCTAATTTTCATAACAATAACATTAGCTCCAGAGTTCTGTTCCATGTAAGGCATTAGGATGTTAAGATAACTTTGCAACAGAATATTGAAAGGACCAAAGTAAGCAAATGTACCTCCACAATGCATGTTCCACAGCTTCCGCCTCCTCCACAGTTCATTACTTTCCCCTGTTTCATTTCATGCAGCCCTTCATTAAAACTTCAATGAGATAGTCCTCTGAGGCATGGGAATTATATGGCAATCATATTCTTTAGAACGATATGATGCAACGGATTCATGTATGGTAAAAAGTGAAACAGGAGTTTTTTTTCCTTTCGTGTGAGACAGGATTTTTCTTTTATGGCTTTTATTTCTAGCTCATAGCTATGGCTGATGAAGCTATTTTGTCCCCATAAAAAGAAAACGCAATAAAGGAATAAATTATTCCAGCCATCCATATGGATAGTTATTCCACGAATAAGCAGGTTTAACAGGAATAATAATTCCTCCCTTCTTCCTGCTGATTAAAATTTATTCCTGGTGAGCTACACAGCGTGGGGAGCAGCCAGCTTGAAAAGCTGGCACCGAACAAGGGCATATTCAAAAGCCTATATTAAAAGGACATCAAAACCAGCCATCCATGGCTGAAAACCATCATAAAATAAGATTATCTTGAGAAGGAAAGTTACTAGGAAGAGAAAAGGTTGGGCTGATGGGCGTTACGTATGCCGCGTAGAGCTCGATCTTGTTGTCGAGCATAATGTTGCGAAGAAGCTTCTCTCCACTGATCGCGGAAGCCCTGTCCACCGGATATGACCCATCCGCTCCCGCTTTCGGCTGCCAGCACCAAACAAACTTATACCCTTCTAATTCATAACAACATAAAAGAAGGAATTCGAGAGGCCTTTGGATGAGGAGAAAAACAACAAGATATGGGACGTTACCCCGACGAATTCGAGCTCGATCTCAGGCGGCTTCTCCGGTGTCGACGGAGGCGGATTCGAAGCTAAGCGAGAGATGGAGATGGAATGCTTCGATTTAGAAGGAGAAATAAGAGATTTCTTCTCGATCTATAGCTGCTGCTACCGCTACCACTAGGAGGAGGAAGAGAAGAGAAGGGGAGGGCTTCGGCCTTTGGTTGGAGGGCTGGAGAGACAAAAGAGATCGTGGGGCCATTTCCTCGTTTTTTTAAAAAAAACGTTTCGTTTAATTTTCCCACCGTTTTATTGTTCAGTTTCTAGATAAGTTAATCCGCGAGGACGTATGGGATACAAAGCATCGCGCTCTGGACCGCACGATTATGGGGTCCGTTGGGAGTTGCGGGGGCTTCTTCTTGTCCATCGACCATCAGCAGCGGATAACGGAGGCTTGTAGCGTGTGCAGCTAAACCGCGGCTTCCAGTCCGTGAGATCTCCGTGGCTGATATGTTGACACGTGGACTTTGTTCATCTGGCTGCTGGATCACCGGACGGACGCACGTTGTGGTTAGGCTGCTTTGGTTTGGGAATATGGAATATGTCTTGTTCCATACAAAATTTAGAACAACAAATGTGCTGGCTCTTGAATAAATACTTACTCAAGGTGTTTTTATAGTCCAAGGTTAATTTTGCTTCGAGTATCAATTTTAGTTTGGGAGTTTGCTGTTTGAAAATTTTTAATAGCTGAAAAACTGTGACTTCAGTGCTGCAATTTTTGCATCTCATTGGATGCTTATTTTCTTTGGAGCAATCATCCCTTATTTCTTTAAGATGAATTTCGATGATAATATTTTGGATAAAAAGATTATGGCCGAGGTAGTTTTGATATTAGAAATATAAATGGTGTTTTAGTGGCAGCTGGAGGAGTCCATTTGTTTGAGATGGTAGTTCATATAGTTGAGTTGTATGCTGTATGAAAAAAACAAAATTTGTGATAATGCACTGTAAGATAACTAGTGTTATATTTGAAAGTAATTCATTGGCTGTGATTCGTTAGCTCTCCTATTAATTTAGTATTGATGCCAATCCCCTTTCCTTATTAAGAGATTGTTGGAGAATAATTACTCCTTTTTATTTTATGAATAAAATATATCTATAGAGAGATTAATAGTACAGTTGATTGGGATTACAATATAGTGGTTAATTATATAGAAACTACTTTTTGGACAGCTTCGTTGAAGATTTTTTAGGTTTTTTTTGTATATTTATTTTTGATTTATATGGATATATTTTTACTGATTTGATCTAATAATTTATCCAAAAAATATTATTTATAATTATAAAAAATAAATATCTATTTAAGAAATACTAGAATAATTTATTCATCAAATAGGCTTTCCTATAATCATGTTCCTCCTTTTGGTCAGATAATTACTTCTAAAACCTATAACCTTCCTCATTCGATGATCTATGCATTAATAATATTCCTTGTTTTGTTTTAGACATGCACATGCAGCACAGAGATAAGGGAAGATACAATTACATTCTCTAAGATAATTGTCAATAATTTATAATATTAACTAACAATAGTTTACTATGTCATTGGAGAATAACAATGATTTTTAAGTATAATAACTAACTTAAATTTTATAAGTGAGAGGCATGTTTGTAACTGAAATTATGAAAATGTATGAAAAATATAACTCCGAAGATCATAAATTTTAATCCTTTTCTCTAAAGGAAAGAGATACAATATTTTATGTAACTTTAATTTATATTTTAGGTAAATGGGGAAACTTGACTTGTGAGGTTATACAAATATTCCTTACATACTGTGGCAACAGATTTTTTTTTTTTCATTAAATATAATATATTTAGTTTTCAAATAGGAGAGAACAAAGCACTTTGGATGAGTAAAGATAAAAGGGCAATGCAACGTCAAAAAAAATTTATCCAGATACCTAACTTCACATGTAACTCTTTGTTCAGTTTAGCAACCAAATTACTAAAATAGAAGATTTTTAAATAATGCTTGCTATATCAATTGCAGGCAAATCCACACAGCTTATTGAATATGTTCTATTTCAATATCAGCTCGCATACACATTTTTTAAATCTCTTTGTCCAAACTATTTAAGAGATAATAAAAATATACAAATGCATGTAAATTTGGATGCATTTGTAAATCCCACTCTTCAAAGAGAGAGAATTTGGAAGTAAATTATGAGATAGAAAAGATGATGAGAAAATCTTTGGATCCAAGAACAAGTATGTAATTTGAGAATAAATAAAATAAGGATGAAATGGACGATCACCGTGGGATTAATAATATTATGTTTAGAAAATTTATTTAAGAAAATTGAATTAATGAATAAGAGATATTCAAAAAAATTTATTTCAACAAAAAAATAGAAATAACTTTTTTTGAATAAAACTGTTTTAAATTTTAATGTTGGTCTTATAAAAAACAAGGAAAATCGAAAAGTAATGGAGTTATTGCTTCCACCGGACGTTTAAATGTCACCGTCGTGGCCACAGCGACAGAGATACTCCACCCAAAATTAAACCACACAAAGGTCTCCTTGCGGAAGGGAAGAGAGGGGGGGAGAGGGAGAGGGAGAGAGAGAGCGAGGATTCCTTCAAGCGAGAACCTAGGATTCTTGGAAACCCTAGCTTCCTCTCCGAAACCTAAGATCTCGACGACGATGGTCGGAACCCTAGCGGGCCTCCAAGATCACCTGAAGCTAGCCAGAGAGTACGCGCTCGAAGGCCTCTACGACACCTCCATAATCTTCTTCGACGGCGCCATCGCTCAGATCAACAAGTAATTCCTTCGATCCCGTTCCCACTCATCTCCTCGTATTCCATTTAAGATCGCAATCCTCAGTTGTTCTATCCCTGTCTGTGGATCATTGCAATCAAGATTACGAAAAATCTTTAATTTCTCTCGTTATTCTTACATATACGTTTCAAATCGGCTGGATCTAGTTTCTTGCCAAATTTTGTCGACCGAGTAAAGGTAGCTTTTTTATCACAAAGTTCCATCATCAATTTCTTCTGTTTGTTTTATGAAGGTCAGGGCCGTAGTATGTGTAGGACTTCTTCCATGGTCTTCGCTGTTGTCTGTGGCACCCAGAGGGGTGTGGTTATAAGACATCTTGGAGTAGTTAGCGTGTGTCATTGTTGGTTGCTGGTTCAAAACTACTTTGTGGGGAATGATATCCAGCTTGATTTCCTCATTCGGGCACCATTCATTTGAACTGATTTGTTTGAAAATCGAAATAGCAAATCTTTTGGGTTGGGACTCGATGTGCAATGCAAACAAGGGGAGAGGAGCCTCATTTGTAACAATGTTGATACTAGTTGCTGCTACTTTTTTAGTAGAACATGATTAAAGTAGATTTATTGCTTCATGCGATTTCTATGTCCTATGTGCATCTCTAGATATTTGAGATTGAGAGTCTTAAACCATGAGGTGATACTTTCCACCAATTTTGACATGTTCACTGTTGAGATATGTCTCATCTCTTTCTGTTTCTTTCGTCTCTTTTCTTACTTTTCAGAGATTTGTTACACTTGCTGCTTAGTTAACCAGATGGGATCTGATATAAGTCACTACTGCCTCAATGAGTGTGTTTAGTGTTTTTTCCCCCTCTTCTTGGCTCCTCCCCTTGTATCTGCATGTCTTATGAAATTGCAAAATTTTGTCCATTTTTTCTGGTGTTTGATGGCTTTGCATTGGACATGAAAACAGTTGGTGTTAGAACTTTAAGGTGAGCATATGAGATGTCAAAGGTTTGATTTTAGTGAATGTCCATTAATTCCGTTTCACTTTTGGAGGGCTTGTATGCTGTTGGAAAGTGGGTTGGGCATCTAAAAGTTTCCAATTTTAAACTTCTGGATTTGGGCTAATGTTTTTGGTAAAATCAGTATTAAACTAATAAATCTCTATTATTTGCCATGTGGACGATGAAACAATATCTTATTTGCTCCTCAGTTGTCTCTTTCCTTGACCAGTTTGGCAGGAATTGTCAAGTTCTGTACTATGATGGTGGGCAACATGCTAATCGAACAGCTGTATTATGAAAATAGGTTGTCTGAGAGGATGATGCAGGCCAAGATCTTCATGTCGCCGGGGAAAGTTTTTGTATAGATTGTAGATCGACCATAATGATTTAGTGTGCCTTTTTTCAGTTGAGTGCATTGTCAGTATTAACAGAGTAGTCAAGTGGGGAATGCTCTTGTACCTCTTTGGTCATTGCTCTGAATAAAATATTACTGCCTAAAAAAATAGAAGCATTATTTTAGTGGTACTTTCCAATGGTTGGCACTTAAATAGAATTCTCTCTGCTTACAGGCATCTGAGCACTCTGGATGATGCCATCATTCGTTCAAAATGGATGAACTGCAAGAAAGCTATTTCTGAGGAATTAGACATTGTCAAGCAGTTAGATACCGAGTTAAAGGCTTTCAAGGAAATTCCAGTGTCCAGGCGGTCCTCTTCACCCCCAATACCTACAAAATCTTTGTTTTCCAACCATTAGATGAATACCCGACTTCGTCAGGCGCCCCATTGGATGATCCTGATGTTTGGAGACCACCTAGCCGAGATCCACAGAGCAGAAGATCCTCGAGAGCTGGGCAAGCAGGTATGAGAAAATCCTCCCAAGATGCAACATGGGCACGTGGTCCTTCTAGGACTGGAACAATCGGACGTGGGGCAAAGTCAAGTGCAAGTAAAAATAGTTCGGGTGTCAGATCATCAACATCATCTGGACTGTCAGGGAAGAAAGGCAAATCTAGCTCTAGCAAGGCAGATTCACAGGTAACTTTTGTAAGTTTAATTGGTTAATGCCACTTTTCTTTGTGTTGCCGTCATTATTTGCTGGTTAAGGACAATACAGCCCATTTTCAACTATTCTGAATTGCAAATTACCAATTACAAATTCATCACTTCACATATGTGGCACTCTTACCTATTGATTTCGCTTTTGCTTACCATTTTCTTTTATCCATGTAAAAATTGAATATGATAAGGCAGCTGCCATTTTCTAACGAACACAAGTAGTAACATTGGTAGCTTGTTTCTCCTTTCCAATGTGGATTTTTATAAATAACTTTGTTTGGACTTTGGAATTCCAGTTTAAGCAGTAAATCAGAAGCCCATTGTCAAAACGAGAAATGAAGGCTTCTGCAACCAATTTAGTGCATTGAATTTCCTAATCAACTTTAAGCCTGGACTCATGTAAGCAATTGTCATAAGGTATTTAGAAGTAACTAAAAATCTACCCTTTTTTGGGGAACTGCGTACGGGCCTTGTTAAACTCATTGGTCATCAGTGTGCACATATGAGAATAAGATATAAAAGCTTGTTGCTTCCATCCATTAATTAATCTTGTTCAGCAGATGAAACATGTCCTGGAAAATCTAGTGCTGATGAAATTTACAAAACTGATTTAGGCAGAAGCAATAAGACAGATTAAAGCCTACCGCCCTTGCTTAGAATATCATCTTATTAGAACCTTTTGAGGTGATGTACAAACTGTTCTTTGTTATGTGACATTGTCACTCTTCAGATTCAATTCATCTGTGAGTAATTATCTCATTTTTGTAGCTGCTATTAATTTTTATTCAGATTTCCCTTTCACCATTATGATTTTTTTAATGATGTTTCTGTCATGAATTTAGTATTGATAATATGTTTAGGCTTTCATGATCGCTGATCTGCTTGTGGCATTCTAGACTGGTGATGCAGAGGAAGGAAAGCCAAAAAGGGGGCAGTACGAAGGACCAGATGCAGACCTGGCTGCGATGCTAGAAAGGGATGTCTTGGAGACTAGCCCTGGTGTAAGGTGGGATGATGTTGCGGGGCTCACTGAAGCCAAAAGACTTTTAGAGGAAGCTGTTGTTCTTCCGCTATGGATGCCTGAGTATTTTCAGGTGCTTCTCAATCAACTTTTAACATAAAATGGCTAACTGCATTCCCTTGTCTGGCTGAAGGTTTGTGCTGGTCTTATATCTTAAAAGTCTTATTTATTACAAACAGAATAATCTAACAGAAAATAATCTGATAATATTTGAAAAGCCTAGAAGGTCAGTTGGCATGAAGGGACCTTTTCTACTTCCAGAGTTTAAGAACATCATATGGAAATCCAATACTAAACAATACCAAACAAGCTTTCAGATAAGAATCTGGCTAAGCAATAATCCCTGTTAATCAGCTTCTTTGTATTAGCCGTACTTGGATGCTGGTTAGCGGGCAATTGAAATAGTCTTAAAGAGAGTATTGTGTTTAAGGCTCTCTATAATGTATCTGTTTTCCAGGGCATTCGTCGGCCATGGAAAGGAGTTCTTATGTTTGGTCCACCAGGTACTGGAAAGACACTTTTGGCTAAGGCTGTAGCTACAGAATGCGGTACCACATTTTTCAATGTTTCTTCTGCTACACTGGCTTCCAAATGGCGAGGAGAGAGTGAGCGCATGGTTCGCTGCCTTTTTGAACTTGCAAGAGCTTATGCTCCTAGTACAGTTTTTATTGATGAAATCGATTCTCTTTGCACTTCTCGAGGGTATGCATACCAGGAATCTCATATCCTATCCATTTTATTACCTTGTGCTTGAATAATTTTTTTTTTACCAGGTCATTCTTTAATCTGTATAGGTTTATCTGGAGTTTTTCATTCAAAAGCTTGTGATAGATAAGCTGACAAGTGGATGTATTTTATCAAACAAATGTATAGTATTCCATAGATCACTGGATGTATGAGGCAAGGACATTTATTCTGGTCTTTGTTCGGTGAACATAGCTATCTTTGAATTGGTTAATGATTAGGCTTATGATAGAAGATGTGAATAGTGATCACATTCCTTGGCTTCCTTGCTTCCTTTTTTCGTTTATATTTCTCCCTATGATGATGGTTCTCAAGTTTTACCATGTGGTGATGTTTGTTCATGAATTTCATCCGTTAGCTTTCATTATTTAGCAACATATGGTTGATGATTTGCTGATTGTCAATGCGTGATTTTGTTCAGAGCTTCAGGTGAGCATGAATCCTCCAGAAGGGTGAAATCTGAACTTCTAGTGCAAGTGGATGGTGTCAACAACAGCTCTAGTGAAGATGGTCAACGGAAATAGTGATGGTCTTGGCAGCCACTAATTTTCCATGGGACATAGATGAGGCACTTAGGTTGGAAGCGGAGCAACCCTAATAATATGAATTTGCTGCTGCAGTGTTTAGCATTTGATTGTTTAGCAAGATCTGTTTACAAGAAGCTGATGGCCATCTTTTTAGATCCCAACCTTTCTTTGTTCTGATGTTTGGCTGTTTATGCATTCGTGTGATACAGGAGACGGCTTGAAAAACGGATATATATTCCTCTTCCCAATTTTGAGAGTCGAAAGGAGCTTATCAAGATTAATCTAAGAACTGTTGAGGTATGATTTGCAGTAGGATAATACATTCAAACTCTCAAATGTTTCTATTGTGATATAATTAAGAATTTTGACATGAAAATTGTAGAAATCAGGTTAAATGTTCTTATAATTCTTCTTGCTTATGCTATGAACAGGTAGCTCCAGATGTGGATATTGATGAAGTGGCTCGCCGAACAGAGGGTTATAGTGGAGATGATCTCACAAATGTCTGTCGGGATGCTTCATTGAACGGCATGAGGAGGAAAATTGCAGGCAAGACGAGGGATGAGATCAAGAACATGTCCAAGGATGAGATCTCAAATGATCCTGTGGCCATGTGCGACTTTGAAGAAGCTCTGAGCAAGGTCCAGAGAAGTGTTCTGCTGCTGATATCGAGCGCCATGAGAAGTGGTTTGCAGAGTTTGGATCAGCATGATACCCGGGAATTCTGGAGCTGGTTGATTTGCAATTAGCAAATCCATGGGCCTTTTTTTCTTTGCACTACCGTACTTCTCTTAGAGCATATGTACTGCTACTGATTATTTATGCAGTCAATTTTTTTTTCAATTTTCTGGGCGCTGTATCATTGGAGCTGTGCTTTGTACTCGTGTAAATTATCAACATATAAAACTCTGTCATGGCAAAGTGACCGCTTATTGGAACTATTCCAGCTAATCTTGTTATATTAGATATTATCTGTTTGGAACTATAATTGTTAGACTTCGAACATATTTGTCACCGTTATTTTAACCGGGGCAGAGATGTTTCCCAACCGAGCCTGCATCACCTCCATCGCCACCATTGGAAGAATCTCCTCAAGTCTCCTGCACTCCTCCGCTGACTCATGGCGCTCCGTCCCTGGAAACCCCCTCATGCGGTGGCCCTCGCCGCCACCGCCCGGCCCACCCGTCCTAACCGACTCCAGCGAGGCACCACACCCATCCTCAGCGCCGCTTACCGACGCCAGCACCACCTCCGAAGACTCCGCCACCATCTCCCAACTCCTCCTCACCACCGCCCCGACGCCCTTGACTCGTCCCTCCTCCGCTCCAGCGTCGAACCCAGCCCTCACCTGCTCCAGTCCCTCCCTCTCTCCGACCTCCCTCCCACGTCCCTCCTCGCCCTCTCCCGCTGGGCCGCCCCATTTTGTCTCTCTCGTCGACCTCCTCGCCCGCTCCCGCGCCTTCGACTCCGCCTGGTTCCTCCTCCTCGACGCCGCCCCCGCTCCCTTCCCGCCTTCGCCTCCCTCTTCCGCCGCTACGCCCGCGCGGGGATGCCTGCCGCCGCCATCCGCACATTCGACTACGTCCGCCGCCACCCGGAAGCGGTGGCAGCCATGGAGGGGAATCAAGACGACGCCTTTGAGCTCCTCATCGACGCCCTCTGCAAGGAGGGCCACACGGGGGCAGCGTCGGAGCTCGTTGGCCGGAGGAGGAGTGAGGCGGAGCCGCCCGGGTGGGCTCCCTCCGTCCGGGTCTACAACATTCTGCTCCATGGGTGGTTCCGGACGCGGCGGCTCCGGAAGGCCGAGAAGGTGTGGGATGAGATGCGGCGGGAGGGCGTCCGCCCACCGTCGTCACCTATGGGACCCTCATCGAGGGGCTTTGTCGGATGCGTCGGCCAGATCAAGCTAACGCCTTGCTGGAAGAAATGAGGGCTGCCGAGATCGAGCCGAATGCCCTCACCTGCAATCCGATTGTAGACGCCCTCTCTGAGGCCGGTCGGTTCAAGGACGCCTCGGTATGCTCGAAAAATTCCCCTTTATGGTGTTTCTCCCAACATATGCACTTATAATTCACTGGTGAAGGGTTTCTGCAAGAATGGCGATCTTCTTGGTGCTAGCAAGATTCTCAAGACGATGATTGGCAGGGGAGTTCTTCCCACCCAGACCACATACAATTATTTCTTCAATTTTTTCGCCAAATTCGGAAAGATTGAGGAGGGTATGAATCTTTACAATAAGATGATTCAATCTGGGTATGCCCCAGATCGGCTCACATACCAGCTTTTGATTAAAATGCTGTGCGAGAAGGAGAAGTTAGATTTAGCTGTTCCGTTGATCAGAGAGATGAACAGGAATGGTTTTGATTCAGACTTGGCGACGAGCACTATGCTGATGCATATGCTCTGTCGGATGCGCAAATATGAGGAAGCTTGTGATGAATTTGAGAGCATGATTAAGAGGGGGTTGTGCCACAGTACATAACATATCGGATTCTTGTGAAAGAACTAAAGAGGTCGGGGATGCTTGAAATGGAGAGAAAAATATCAAAGCTGATGGATTCTGTCCCGCATTCTACTAAGCTTCCAGGAACTTATAGGGTAAAGGAGCAGGGAGAGACTGTAGACTTGAGGAAGTCTATAATGAAGAAGGCCCAGCTGATGTCTGATACATTGAAGACATGTAAAGATTCCAAGGAATTAAGTAAGCTGAAGAGTTCGACGGAGAGTGCCATGGAAAGTGCAAATAGGCTGATAACATATATTAGAAGAAGAGCATATGCAGTAAAGAGTGAGTAGTATATTTGCTGGGTTGATTGAGGAATTTTGTAATAAGATTGAGCTGAAAGTCTGAAGCTCAGTGGCGAGCTGAGATTGGAACCATCATCTTCTTAGTAATTTTATTAGTTTCAAGGCGCAACAAACAAATCATGCTAGTGTTCTTCTTGAGTTCTTTCCACCATTCCTGGATAGTCAGCCAGTTAAGTACCACCACTTTTGAAGAATCAAGGGAGGTGAGTGCAGTGCTTATATAGTTCAAGCTCAAAGTCTTGGCGATCAGTAATTCCTTGTCAGTACTTGTTTTATAATGAAGCTTATTTTCTTAATGTAACTTTTAATGATATCATCAATGTTCATTATGATGTGAAATTGCATGCTTCTAACAGGTTTGCATTTCTGCTCCAAGAAATTAACCTTGTTGTTGTAACATGGATTCATTTCATCAGCCTTTGGGATTTGAATTTGAAAAAAGAACTTTTCGAATAACATAATGATGTTGTGCTATGTTTTGATTCTTTTAAAATCTTTCAATTCCACCAATCATTTTCTACTATTTCTCATGATTGCACCACCTTATGAGATCTCTTGATTCCCATATCTTTCTAGTCCTGTGGTGCCCTCATTCATCTTCTGTCTACCGTAAACTGGATAATGTCATCTTGTGGATACCATGATTGACATGCAAAAAAAGTGGATAGAAATATGTGTGCCTGCAAACAACTGTTCAGAAAATAGTATTGTCACTTGGAATTTTCCACTTTTATTAGCAATCGACGCAGAGGTATATATAGGGAGCTTGGATTCAACAAAGCCTGAAAAAATTGAGGGTGTAAACTAAGAATTTATTACCTTAAAATATTGTCAGTGTATATCCATATCCAGCCCACATATGTTCTAGAGAATGAAGATTGTTGGTGAATCTTGCTTCCATTTGGCAGAGAAAATGCAAACTTCCTTCTATTCAGAGGACAACAATCTGAAAGTTAATTCTTCATTAGTATAAGTTCTGATGCTTCAGAACATTCTTGAACTAATTATGGAGCATAATTGATTAGCTAATATCGTACATCATAATGGAAAATATGAAAATTTTAGAGGACATACTTCTATCAACCTTAATTAGGAAATGTTGTATTGAACCGGATTCTGAGTGTTCAATAATGATGGTGGTATATACTTTATATTGCGTCAAATAACTGTGTTCAACTGTTCAAAGGCATCAGAAATTCATCAGTTGTTGATGCCATGCAACCTGGTCTTATTCATAATCCTCTCTGTGGTGATGGTAAAATGTAATTTTCGGTTCAATTCCTATTGCTAGTTGCTGTATGATTCATGATTTGGAATGATGATCATCTCTGTGTACAACTTGGCTGGAAAGAAGGGTCACAGATTTTTCAGAGGTGTTTGCTTAAATGTCAAATGTCAGTTCTGGAATAAACAAAGCTAATTTGAAACCTTATGGTAAGAGTCATGCACAATGTTCTGCTATGATAGGCACGACCATTCTTGACAAGCTGGCTATGAGGCATGGGCATGAAGAATAATGTGGTGGACTTGGCAAGGGTGAAGGGAGGTTTTACAGACATGGTGAAATGCAATATGAAGGATATATAAGAAGCTTGGAATTAATCACCATTAGTGAAGTCTGTATTCATTTATTGTTTTCAACTCTGGGTTGCTGCAACAATATCATGGTGATGCTGATATCTACTGTTGCAGTATTTATTAGAGATTAGAGAATCATTATTGCTGACACAGTCTTAAAGGTTATCTTTATTTTCATTGCAGCTAGGTGGGTGCGCTTGTTAGCACCATATCCTGCTCTAGCAAAGTCATTGAGCCATGACACCTGCTCGACGTGATCAATGAAAATTTTGCTATGATAACTATATTAAATCTGCTTCTACCTGCTGTTGTGGGAAGATCCTCTTGCTACAGTAAGTGTATCTAGGGATTGCCTCTATGTTTCATATTAGAGCCCCCCTGGATTTAGTACTGTCCTCTCTAATCCTTCTTCTTTCTGTCAGTTTGTCTGCCTGCAAGCATTATGTGGCCAAGTTCTAATCCAACTCGGAATATTTGTCAGGATAATGCCTACAAGGAAAGCCTCCTCCCTGGTTCCTCAAAGGAGCCACAGATGGAACTGGCAAGGTGCAGGAGGTAGTTTGGTTGTGCTCTTCCCGTCTCTTGGATTCAGTGTTTGTTTGTTTTTTCTATCGAGGATACGTGGGAGAGGGCCTCAAAGCTGACTTTTGCTCTTTAAATTAGTTTTCAATGAATGAAGATTTCATGATTCCTCCATCCATAAAAAAGGCTTTTTTTTTTTTGATGGAAATGGAGGTTCAGCCACCTGAAAAATGGGACCACCCGAAATTTATTATGTACAGTATATTTCATGGATTATTTACAAGATGGTTTGGCTTGCTTGGGGCTTACAGGAGCCCCAAACCAACCCGATGGCTGACGACTTTTAAGATGGAATACTTAGTCAGCAGAGCTGTAGAACTTTTCTTTGTGAAACAAAGTCTTTTTCTGTTTCAGAAACTGTGACCCACTTTGTGACTTCTGTTTTTAGCTGTGAGATTATTTCTACTTGCTTAGCTTTCCCCTTGTAGCATGAAGTCCAGTTGTCCAGGAGGAAGATTGCACGTTGGTAGATCATATTCCGAGAGAGAGCTTCAAAATGAAGCAGTCTCCTTTTCCTCTCTTTCCATAGGGTCCAGCAGACAGTTGAGACGAACCTATCTCAAGCTCGCTTGTGAACCTTGATGTGGAGCTTGCTTGGCCAATCCTTCCACATGTTTTTGATGGAAACTGTGGGTGGGGATGCGAAGCTTGTGTGTTATCCTTTGCCAAATTGGTGCGATGTATCTGCATGATATGAACAGATGATCTGTGGTTTTGTTTCAGAACAGCAAAGGGGGACGCATTGTGGACCTTGAATCCTCCTTTTTGACAAATTCTGTGCGGTTAAAATTCTGGTGTTCCCATCTTCCTAATGGTTCCTGGTGTGGAAAATACAATATTCAAGGTGTTAGGATTGATAATTTTCTTAGTCTACAACATCCTTGTCTTATAAAAGCTGGGTCCCATCATGAACTATTCTTTCCAATTGTATGACTAGGCAATTAAGAATGAAACAACATTACGTGCAAATTTTCTTGGTCAGAAAAAGTGTGATAATCCTTCCTGAACAACTGGTTTATCTTCCATATTTTGTAGTGCTCATAGCACTCTCTTAGCTGGAAATTCTCCTTGAGGACTATAATCAGCAAACTCCATTATTTGGTTCCTAGAGCTGCTATCCTAGTATGCACGAGCCAGTGATAAGAAATTCGACGTATGATGGAACTAAATTATACAGCAGATTCCATTGATTCAGAGTTAAAAGTGGTTTCTTGCACAACCTTGAAATGGTCACTGTATAGCATTAAACTCCATTTAGATGGAAGATTTTGACTGCAGTAGAAATGCAGCGGATCTTGCCACATCCAGGTACCGAACAACTGTGATCATTAGAAGGTTGATATACTGCATCTCCTAGTCTTCAGTTTCCAGAGCAGTCATATGGTCAGGTATGCCATGATTCCTTGTCAATTTTTTCTTTACATCTTTTTCAGATTCTTTTGGTGTTTCTATCAATTTTCTCCCACCTAGATGGACAGCATTGCATTCCACTACCTAGATGATGAGGCCCACCAATTTTTGTCAGATGTGCACCTATCCAGCCAATTTTGCCCATTCTGCAGGCATTTGTTGCAAAGCCAGTCGCACCAAAGCATCTCTAAAGTATAAAGGTCCTGCTATGATATCATGTCGACGATGTGGAAAAGCGACCGAGTTATGCAAGGGTCATTGAAGAATTAAGAATATTCACCAAGTGGGAGCGAAGTGGAGTATGTTCCCTTTTCAGTTATGTGGTACTCTAACTAGGAAGCCAATGGCAAGGAACAGTCCTACATAAACCTCGATGTATGTTTAATTGTTATTTGATTTCATCAGTACTATGTAGCATGCTCTTCTCCATATTTCATATATCAGTAATTTAATTTCATATAGAACACTGAGGTGTGCTCTGCTTTTCTCCAAGTACTGTCAAGTCACTGTGTTGTTGTAATTATTGTTAAATGTGTTACTTTACCTTCCATAGGAATTTTAAGAATCACATGGGTTCTAATAAAATGATGCCTATGTTATAGGGACGTCATATCAGCCATCACCTTCTTTCATTGGGGGCCCTTCGCTTTCATAACCTTGTCATTTCTCTCACAAGCCATCATTGAGAATATTCTCCATGTTGAAGAGCTACCTTGTTTGTAGTGTTCTTATGAGAGAATAATGCCCTCTTAGAAACTTGGGGAAGTTGATTCATTTCAAGTTTGCACTGATATAGAAAGGGTCGCTGACGTAATGTCGTTTTGAGATCGCTTTGGCTGTGGTGTCTGATCTCTTGCTGGCGTCTGCTATACGCTGGAATCTCTGTTTCTTAGTAGTGGGAAGTGGCATTGGTTACCTAATAGCTTATGATATCACACTCAGGCCTCTTACATGATCTTTCAAGTTCATAAGCACAAATCCATCTTCCTTGTATGTTTTCGAAATCTAATCCTGGAGGCTGTTTTTATGCTAATTCTCAGTTGACATACATTTTTAACCTTCTTTCCCTCTTTTAAGCTCCCAATGCATCATAATCACCTCTAACAAGGCTATGCCCAAATACTGAAGGAGTTCCTGAAGCGCCTCTTGGGATTTATTGCGTTAAAAGCATCTCCAACAAGGCAACAAGTCTACTCCTGAAACTACTCAAATGGATTCTCTAAACAGTTCAATTTGAGTAGGTGGACAAGTAGCGTCAACCGGTTGGCTAAGCCTCGACTTTATGCACGGTTATTGTTAATTACTACTAGAATGCGTAACGCCTGCACTCGTATTTCATTTCCCTGCTGCTGAGTTGCATGACCAAGGAAGGTGCCGAATGAATCCGGATGCAGTACAGGGTAATCACATGAAATATTCTTATCATGCCCATCATATTGTCTTTTTTTCAAACCAAAAGAAAGGATTCAGGACATTTGTCGAAGGACGGAACTGATGGATGGTTATGGTTTTGCTGGTCCGGCACATGTCCACGGCGAGGTACTCGAGTGCATGTTTGATTTCAGGTTCTCAGGGTGGGCCCAAAGAGTGCCGGGTTGCTTTTTCCAAAGCCTCCATGACTAGATAATTTAAACCCAAAGGAACCATGGCTGGTAATGAGTATTGGAGCTTGATAGCAACTTTTGCAAGGGAAGGAATTCTTCGTAACCATGATTGATAATTTTATAACAGGGCCAAATCATTTGGATGGCTTAACTGAAGATTCAGTCACAGGATGACATGACGAGATCTAAGAAAGTTGTGGCACTGCACAAGGAAAGAAGTGAAACGATGGCCTGCACTGCTGCAGACCCTTATTGGCTTATCCGAAAAGAGTGCTTGATCTGTTTGCCATTTTAAAATTAACACGCTTGAAAGGGACTGCATTCCATTTTCTAGCGCCTGAGGTGATGTGTCTCCCATGGATCGCCCACTGGAAGAATGCATTGCATGGCTCGTCCCACCGTTCGTAGTCTCCCGTGGCCGGGTGCGGGACGCGAGCCATCTAAAGATGGCCTACCACGGGTGTGTGCAATGAGTTTCCAAGCACTACACCCACTCAGATGGGAAGTTGGGATCCTACTAATTGATAGCTGAGATCAAACTTGTGTCATTGGAACGCTTGGTCATCATCAAGATCTGCACAGGTCTCATCTGCACGCACGTGAGCCCCGGTGCGCATCTTTTTCTTCCATTCATCTCCTTTTTACCTGCCTCATCTCCTTTCCGCAAAAAAAGCCTTGACAGCTATGTGCTTTGGAAATGTTCAATTGGCCAAAATCAGGACTTGTTTCAACTGAAGCTCGTGTTTCTGCCTTCCTGTCTGGTGAAAAATTAACTGTATATTCTTCTTTTTGACAGCGGTAATATAAATAAATGCTTTTAGGTCTGTATAGGATCGATTCTGGGACAGATCGAAGACGACTGCCCTAGGCTCTGGACCCTGTATTGATGTTTCAATATGATGCAAGGATGATTTTTTATAATATTATAATAAAAAAATAATTAAATAGATTAATGATGAATTTTATATTCTACGTAACGAATATATCTGTAGAAAATTATTGCACATAGATTAATTTTTCAATGATAATTAATATTTAAAATATATTAATTTTAATATATAGAGAAGATCTTATTTTTTTCATTTGACCTCAGGGCAGGAGATAAAAAAAATAGTGAATTACATGAAAGTTTATGGACAATTGAGATATAGATGGTATTGGAGTTGTAGCTCCAACTTGGGATGCCTCGAGATGATTTCTTACATGTGATCTATTTTTTTAAAATAGATGGATGATCACATACAAGTTATAACAATGCACGTTCAGGAATTAAAATGGAGCTGGCTTTCATTTTTCTACATAGGCCATCCATTAATATAGCACATATTACAACAAATAGAGGAGGTATACAGAAGGCAGTCACATCTTAAGCAATATTTTCTTCTCTCCAACGAGATGAAATTATAAAAGAAACATAATATGATATTTCTTCAGCTGAATAAGAATTGCCATCAATATTTAAAGTTTTCTCTTTGCAATATCATTGAAGTATCTCTTAGATAGAGAGACCGTCGGCAACTTCTTTGGTGATGATGCCATTCTTAGAGAAATTATTATTGATGAGATTGATGAAGGATGATGGAAGAAAAAAAAGAAAAAAAGAAGAAAAAGAAGAAGAGAGAATAGAGGAAGGAGGGAGTGTGTTGGGTGGATGTCTAATCAGAACATCATTTTTCAAGATATTTTCGGTACCACACGATGCAGCAAAAAAAAAGAAGAAATAAAATAGAAAACAATCAAAATACGTGGATCAGCCACAAAAAGGCTCATCTCCACGGGACATACAAACTTCACTATAAAAAAAAAATTTATCATAGGAGATCTCACCCTCAACCCTCGTACATCCAATTTCTCTTTCACAGAAAGTTCTCCCTCACAAAAGCTCTCTCTCTTGGAAGACCACCTGAACTTCTGCAGCGACCGCTGTCCGCTGTCCAGGAGCCAAGCTCCTTCTCTCACAGTGTCGTTCGTGGTTCTCTCTCTTCACGGTGTTCACGGCTTCGGCCTGACGAAACCATGCCGCATTCGTCTGCGCGTCCAGGGAAAACAAGCCACCGCCACAGCCCGGTTCCCTGATCACATGCCTTTATAGGCCTTAACCCAATTAGATTAGGTTTGACACTCTTAATCAAGCCAAAAACCTTCTGCACCGTTGAATCATCATTGAGACATCCCAAAGCCGTCCGACCGCGATCGGTCCATAGAATAGTATCGTGGACCGCGAGAAACGGCTAGAAAACGCTCACACGGTTCACCATGGACCGTCCGATCCACCGTGGATCGAGGTACAGGGCCACAGTGCGGCGCGCTGGGGCTGGGTCGGCCTGCCCGCGCGAGCCTGGGCCGCACCCGCACCGGACCACACCCTGTGCGCCTGGCCCATGCGTTGCCACTCCGCCGCCTCGAAT
>KE504707.1:1243629-1259261 GCA_000441515.1 Elaeis oleifera
CTACACCTCCATGGTGGTCGGATTCTCCTCGCACAAGAGAGCATCGATCAACCCTTGCTGGATGAGCACGTCCTTCACCTTTATCTGCCACAAGGAGAAATTGCTCTTTCATCAAACTTGTTGATCTCTATCTTGATTGATCATGTCTTCTCCATCTTCAGTCTTGCTCACCACCGCTGCAATCTGTGTCCTTGTACCACCTTGCTCTGATACCACTTGTTGGGTGAATGTTTGGTCAGGATACAACCTTCCAAGATCTTTTCAGTACCGCACGATGCAGCAGGAAGAAAGAAGAAATAAATAAAATAATCAAAATATGTGGATCAGCCACAAAAGGGCTACGCCTCTACGGGGCATGCAAACTTCACTATGAAAAAAATTTTTACAAGAGAAGATCTCACCGAGATCTCACCCTCAACCCTCGTACACCCAATTTATCTTTCACAGAAAGTTTTCCCTCACAAAAGCTCTCTCTCTTGGAAGACCCCCCTGAACCCCTAAAGTGACCGTTGTCCGCTGTCCAGGAGTCCTGCTCCTTCTCTCACAATGTCGTACGCGGTTCTCTCTCTTCCGATGTTACGACTTCGGCCTGACAAAAATTGCGCCGTACTTGTCCACGCATCCAGGGAAAACAAGCCACCACCACAGCCCGGTTCCCCTAATCACAGGCCTTTTGTAGGCCTTAAACCCAATTAGATTAGGTTTAACACTCTTATTCAAGCCCAAAAATCTTTCTGCACCATTGGATCATCACCGGAACGTCTTAGAGCCATCCGATCAAATTCGATCTATAGAATAGTACCATAGACTGCGAGAAACGGCTAGAAAACACCCACACGGTCCACGCAGTCCGCCATGGACCGTCCGATCCACCGTGGACCGGGGTATAGGGCCACAGTGCGGTGCGCTGGGCTGGGCCAGCCCGCCCGCATCGGGTCGCACGCCCTGCGCCGGGCCGCGCCCTGTGCGCTGCCGCTTCGCAGGCTGGCCGCCGACGGTCCTTCGCCGCTTGGGATCTTGCATCGACTTCAAAAGCTCGTATCTCCTCCATCTGAGCTCCGTTTGAGGTGATCTTGATCTCGTTGGACTCCATTTTTCACCGCGAACCTCGCTATAAGCTCAATATGGATCGAATCTCGAAGCGTCAAATCTTAATAAGAGTGGTGGAGATCTCGGGTGTATACAGGGAGTCTTATCGTCAGTGATGACGTTTTTGTCGGAGATGTTATCATTGATGAGATTGATGGAGCATGAGAGGAGGAGGAAATAGAGGAAAAAAGAACGGTGGATGTATATGAAAAATGAAAGGAGGTTATTTAATTTTTTACGTAATATAAAGAATTTGTAATTAATTTAATTGAAAACGTAAACATACGTTTTCAAGTAATTGGAGTTTAGGGGATTTTTATAATTTATTTTAAAAATTCTCTGTCTCTTTTTTTTAAAAAATAAAGGAGAAGACCGGGTGTTTAGTACGCAAGGATCCGTATTAAACACTATGATTGATCCGTATTAAACATTATTCGGCTGTACATAAGGATGGAATGAAGGCCGTAAGAATGACCTTTTCACGTGATCGATGTTCCGAGAATACCCTTGTCCTCTCACGTGACAAATCCTAACAATGGTGCATGGTTAGTTGGTATCCACATTAATGATGCCCTCTCGTTTATCCTTGGAGGTACTACCCGTCCTATATCATTACACCCATGTAACGGTCCCTATCACACCATAAAACCCATTAATTATACATCACTTCCCGAACGGCGAGGAGAGCCAATATAGAATTAAGTAATATATAGGATTCACACCGTAGCTGAGCCCGTAACGCCAACCCCAAGCCCATCTATAAAACCCCCGACCTTCACCCTTCAATTCTCCTTTCTCTCTCGTGCTCTGTTTTTTTTCCCCTCTTGCTCTGCTTCGAATACTACTAACAAACAGAGCAACCCGTAGAAAAACAAGGGAAACTCCAAGGGAACGCCAACGGTACACGAAGCATTCCCTAAAGAAAAGAAGAGAAAGAAAAGGAGAACCAAAGATCCCACCTTTTACTCTCTTTAATGCCTTCGAGTCTCTGAACAAAACCCTCTCCTCCCCCTCCTCTCTCTCTCTCTGTCTCGCTTCGTCGCTCGCTTTATCTTTGTGGGAATTCGAGCTCTGCTTCGGGCGCAGTGACAACGGGATGAGGAGGAGGAGGCGGTGCTTTTCCTCCTGAGGAAATGGGAGAGCTTTAAAGGAGGGAAAGAGGAAGGATAATGGTGGTTGCGATGATGGGAGGGATGAGAAGAAGCGCACCTTTCACGACTTCTTGGGCATGAGCTGCGGGGAATCCGCCCCGCCCGCTCCTGCGTGGGCGCAGTCCGGGGAAAAGACGGCCACCGCGGAGGCGGCGCCGGAGGCATCGGCGTCGGTGGGAGTCTCGTCGGTCGGGCATGGCCTTGTGTCGGGGAGTTCCGATCTCGGTTCCGGTAAGTTCGCCTTGGTTCTTATCCGTATTCTTGGTGTTGGTATTCTATTCTTTGGATTTGGGTTTTACGCCTGCTGTGGTTTATTGTTACTTTTGTTGGAGTTGGTTCTCCGATCAAGATTCGTTCCTTTGGGGTGGTTTTGCATTCTTTCTTGAATATCCTTCTATTCTTTGGATTTGAGTTTCTGTTTTGAGTTTTCTTCATCCTGTTGTTTCTTGTGCTTTTGTGAGGATTCACTTCTTCCATCAAAACTCGTTCCTTTTTTCGGAATTTTCTTTTTTTTTTGTTTTTAATTGAGGTTTCCATTTTTTTTTTCTTGTATGCAGAAACAGAATAATCTTTGTTGTTTCTCTTCCTGCATTGATTTTGGGTGCGTTATTCTGATTTTTCCCCTCAGTTGATTTTTGGCGATGCCTTTTATTGAGTTTTACGGGATTTCTGTTTATTTCTAATTATATTTTATTTCTTCCCATTGATTCTATCATTGGAATTTTGTCACTCAAACATACAATATTTAGCTTTTGGGTATGGTGGTATTGTTTTTATCCCTTTTTGTGGTACGTTTTCAGTTAACTAAATGTGACTTCTGTTGGCAAATGTTTCATAGAGCTCTAGATATTTTTTAATTGCTAAATTAAACCCATTGATAAGTTAAAAGTTTTTTTTTGGTTAATGAAACCAATATGTGTTATATTTTCTTGCTTGTCGAAGGTTTTTTGGCCTGCGGCCGGCGGGTGGTGTTCCCAACCGTTCAACAAGTTATAAGGGCGTTGTTTCTCTTCTGTACTGTTATACTTTCTTAATCAAAATGTTTGTTGATATTGTACTTATTAGTATTGATATATTCACAAATGGTGCTGATTCAGAGTTCTAAGCTTGCGATAACTTACATCCTTTGACCCTGGCAATTTGGAAGTGCTGCATTCTAGCAAGAGTCTATAACTTTGCTTGACGTAGCTTGTTTGAGCAAATTTCTCAACAGGTGTAAGGTATTTCCTTAAGCAAATCAGATATAGTTAGACTGATAACTGGTGAGTCAATCTTGAAGAGATACAAGATTAACTTATAAAACCCCTTGACCCAATTTTACCATTTTACATTGGTGTGTAAGGAAAGGAAATGATGAACCCTTAAATACAGCAAAAATGGTGCCTTGTTAGTTAGATGTAAGGTCAGTTCTGCTTTGTTTCAATGTTCAGGTTGTAGCTATGACCGTTCTCTGTCTAAAGTTAGGGGTTTTGGGATATGATTTTGATTATTGAATTAGAATGCGAAAAGGTCTTATCGGAACTCCTCATTGACAAAAGTTGAGGCCTTGTGCACTTAGAATTCCTTTTCCCTAGACATTTTCCTTTGATCCTATCATATGCATCACACAATTGCCTGCCCTTTTTTTTCATAAAGCTCTCTTTATTGTGTCCTGCTCTTTTCTTGTTTGTCCACCTATTTTATACATATATCTGATTACACACCTCTTGGTTTGTTTCCTGAAAGGATGTTTAAAGAAAGTCTGATGAGGTTTCTTTGTCTTTTTGCTTGTATAGTTTTCTTTTTAATAATTTGGTTAAAATTTCATGGATGTATGCAAATGCAGGTTGTGTTTTGCATAATCTTGAGTTTCTTCCATCTCTTGCTTGTTTCTCAGCGAGGTTCCTAAATCTCTGGCACTTCTAAGGTTCTGTCTGTAGATTTTTTCTTAATTAAATTGAAACATTATTTGTGGACCCTGGTGGTCTATTAACCTTTTTTAAAAGAAACCAAAACTACTATCCGCAAATCATTAACTCCTTTTTATCTTTCTTTACTCCTTTTATTCTTTTCATACTTTTTTGGTTCTGCCAATGGTTTCAACTCTCCACTGATTTTCTACTAACAATGATCACTGCCTCCACCAATCATATGTGGTCTTTTTTCAAATTATTATAAATTGATTATTTTTGGCTGGTACATTTTTTTCTTCCTGAAACTCTCTTCACTGTTCGCTGCTTCAACGAACACCAGAATTGATATCTCTGCTTGGAAACTGAAGATGAAGATGAGCTTGTTATCTATGGAATGGTATTTTCTGCCCTATTCTCCGAACATTCAATTGCATTCTTAAACTGCTGGCAGCAAGTTGTTTTATGTTAGGAAAATTGTTTTCTCAAGGGCATAACAAGTCTGATTTTTAGTTCTCTGTAACCAAAACAAACCACACCATCCCTTTCCCTGACTTTCCAATTCTTGCTTTCCTTTTGGAGTATTCGTTTGCTTATCTGCTTATGTTTTTTTGAGTAATTTGAGATAATAATATCCTGCATTTAAATGAACGTTTTGTTTATCTATGCTGTTACCATGTGACACCATATGGTTTGGATAGAGGGTGTTGTTTATGGTTATGATTGTCTTCCTTCTCATAGCTGGTTATGTCTGTATTGTTTTAGTTCTTTAGGGTGATCCTTTGGATTTTCAATTCGATCACATAGTTATGGAGATATGATTTTGGTAATTCAACCTCTTATTGTTTCCCATTATATCTTGATATATAAGCATTTGATAGAATCCATGTAATTTTGTGGACAGGAGTTCATTTCTTTCTTTTTTCTAATTTTTGGTAGAGAGGCAGGGAGGGAACAATTCTGAGGATTTTCACTTTCATGGTAGGAAGAATGCTATGTCAGGGCTTGAGATATGTAACACATTATCAGGAAGAAAGAGGAGCAATTCAGATTCAGCCTACATGGGTTTAATAAGAAATAGGATGCTTCCCGTGGGCTCAGATTCCCTTGAAAGCTCACATCTGATGAAAGCACCACAGGCCCATACTCCTGTACCTGTACTTTTGTCTTAAAATTTGATTTTCATTTTAATCTCTTCTTCCTGTTTAATGGTTGCTTTTTTGTCCCCTCATGAAGTTATTTACTTGAAATTTAGATGTCTGGAAAAGAGGTGGGAAGTGAAGGACTTGGAAGATCACATAATGAAATGATGATTTCAATGCAACCACCAAGGCCGACTTCTCTTATATTACATCCTCCAGTTAGCCGTAGACCTGATTCACTAATTCCCAAGTGGGAACGGTCTATGCCTGCAAGTCCTGGGCAGATGGTGCATTACCCTTTACGCTTTGCCCAAGGTGGAACAATATAGACAAGGTTACATCATCATATGCATATAAGGATGCTGGTGCTGGTGCTGGTGCTGGTGCTGGTGCTGGTGCCACAATCATATCTCAGCCTGCGGCAGATGAAGGTTCTAGAACAGGCATTAAAGACTCTGGAGTTTTGAATTTCATCAATCCTGATAGTGGAGCTGGTGAGAGAAACTCAAGTGGGGACCGCCTTGTGGCAATAGACCTAAGGCTCCCCAAGCCATAGAACCAGAATCTTGTAACATACCCAGGTAAATCATTATTTTCGTGGTATTTAGCATTGCATCTGTAAGATACTTTGAAGAAATCAATGCCATCCAATGTCTTCATCTGCCAGACTTGACAGTAAAGATATCAATTCCATCCAAACTTTAACGTGTTTTGCAGACGCCATAGCACTGCATCTGCTAGTCGTCAAATGACTATATTCTATGCTGGCCAAGCACATGTGTTTGACGATGTCCATCCGATTAAGGTGAGCTCAATAGTCTTTCTGTTCATTTTTAATATTTTGCAGTATGGGAAATTTGGGTTGGTTAAATATTAGCAAAACATGCAGTGAATAATCATGATCTTATATCTTGAATTGGAAGGTGAGTATCAGCGCAATATTAAGGTTGCTCCATCATGACCGGGGTGTCATGAGTTTAAAGCAGGGAAACAACCTCTCTGCATGCAGGGTTAAGGCTGCGTACACCTCCCAAACCTTATAGTGGTAGGAGCCTCTGCACTGGGCTGCCCTTTTTATCCTATATCTTGAATTGATTATTTTGACATATCACTCTTTTTTCATCATCATGCGTGCAAAATCTAGCACCATAAATTACTTCCTTTGTTCTAGATCATCTAAATCCCAGTCTCTCTCCTTCCAAAGATCTCACAAGGATCAACTTTCAAACTTATATCTTGACTGTTTCTGCAATGTACCATAACAAACTTTCAGTAGCACCAAGCAGTACTCCTGTAACTCTGCTCTAATCCTGGACATCGACAGAATAGATAATCCAGAGATGATGCAGGGATAATTGTTGTCCTCTTTGTTCTCTTCACACACAAGAAGAAATATATAGGAAAATCCGCTTTCTTTCACAATAATCATTATAAGATCCATTCATTTCAGCCACCAACTCCCAAGCTTTGACCTTTAAGGTAGATGGATTTGCAAATTGGTGTTGTAGATTGATTACATAAGTTGACCAGTTGTCGAAGAATTTATATATACTCAGACAGCTTTCGGAGTGTTGGCATTTGCAATTACAGCCATGCTTTCCCATGCTACTGGCAGTTGCATGTTGATATGCAAAATGTTGTCATAAAGAGATTGTGTAAACTGACCATTGATTGAAACATTTAATTGATTCTTAGAGTTCTTCTTGTTATCTGCTAATGAGTTGGTTGGGTTTGACAGTCTTCTTCTCAAAAAAAGAAAATCTTGTTATTTCTTCTCAAAATCCTTTCCAAATTCCACTTGAATCCTTCTTTCTGTCTTGTTAATTGCCTTTATATTCTTGAAGTCATTTTCTAGTGCAAGTGATGCATCTCTCCTACATAATCCTCCAGCCTTTTCATGCAGATGTTAGCTTCTTATGGTATTGCCTCTTTTTTCTATGTTAATTTTGCCACTTTCTGTTATTTGCTGTCTAGTGGATGAATTTTGGATCATTATCTTCCTTTATAAGCTTATAACTCTTTACCTTATCTTCAAAAGATCTCCTTGCCAATCGTTCATGTTCATCCTTGAGTATTTCATGTGTGTTCCTTCCTTATCGATCTTGTTGGTCTGCTTACTCATTTAGAGTTTTCCTTGTTCTGCATATGTCCCTTAACTCAAGACTTGTGTCCTCTAGCTCTAAATGACTGAATTGCATTAGAAGTTATATACCAATGCAACCAGCGATATTGCATGATGATCATTCCTCCATAATCATCTCAATATGCACCTTGAGAGGTCTGCTCTGGATCCTTCTACTCAAATAGAAGATTTGAGCCTCAGATTGGATCAATATTATCTGAGAGGAAGGAAAAAAGTTGGTACCAGACTTCCTGAACAGCCATTTTTGGAAACTTATATATCCTTGTTGACCTGAGTTCTCTCTTTTATTCACCCAAAATTGGCAAGGACTAGTTGGTAAGATAATTCCATCTATGATGTCAAAAATTCTCATATCAGCAACAACTAGTTCAAATGCATGTTGAGGAAATGATTTGGTTTGGATAATAACCACTTCTATCATAACCTAGTTTGATATGGGTCATAGAGCAGACAAAGAAATTTTTATCTTACGTCTAAATTTTCTATTTGATTTGTCCATTGTTTTTAGAAGAAATTCAGTGACTATCGAGAGGAGCTTCTATATTTCCTATTCTAACATCACTCTTTAGTTAGACCATAAAATCAGATCACTGGTTTCTCAAAAACAATCACTATGTGATGGTTATGGGACTTCCTATGGCAATGACTGTTATTCTACTTCCTATATATTCATGGTAACAACCATTATGAAATTTTGTTGATTTGTAATCTATTAATTTTTTCATATTAATTATTTTAATTGCATATGATGCATTCTTTATGGCTTTGAATGTAACTTTTGAGGAACTATAGTGACCATTATAAACATAGTTAAAAGGGCAGCCCAATACACGAGGCTCTCATCACTATGAGGTTTGGGGAGGGTCGGATGTATGCGGCTTTATACCTTACATATAGAGAGGCTGTTTCCATGTTTCGAACCCATGACACCCAAGTCATAATGGAGCAACCTTATCGTTGCGCCAGATTTACCCTCATAAATAGAAAATCTACCTTTTAGTGTAAATTAATTTTTTTTGTAAATTATAGGTGTTAATGGCAGGCTATTGTATTTTCTATGACCATCATTTGCCATGGCTGGTTATGATATCACAAAATTCTTAGTTGAGGGGCCTGAAATAGTGTGGGACTGGGGCTTTGTTGATGTACTACTGCCCTATGGATTTGATAACAATGTGGTTGTCTTTGATCAAAGGTGATGTCCTTTGCTTAAATATCACTTGAATCCTGTTGAGTGCAGCGAGAGAATGTGGCTGTCAATCAGAACTGAAACTTGCATTCCAGGTACAACCAATGCCACACTAGTACCTAAGTAAATAGTAAACCATAAACAAACTGATATTCAATATGATTGTTTGAGTTTAATTCACAAGTTAGTATAACTAAACACAACACTTGATCAGAGATTTGAGACCACATACGGTAGGTGAAGGTTAGACTAGACTTAAACTGTGAGAGTCCTTAATGTAACAGAATTGAATGGCAGTTTAAGTAAATAAAGACTTAAGCTCCTGCTTAAGTAACTGTTAGTTGTTGCAACTGCATTGTAACAAAGCAAAGCATGCTGCAACTTAATTCAATAAGAAAACTTTGAATCCTTCCACAATTACTTAACTCATAGAAATTGCCATTTCATTGAAACTGTCTATTTGTGACTTGAACACATTGAAACTGAATCCACACTATTACTTAACTCAATAACAATAACTTCATTAAATACATTCCAGTTCTATGACAGCTACATCCTTTCCACTGACATTAGATCCAATCTGTTGAAAACAAACTGAAGTTGAGCTAAATCATTACCGACCCCACCTACTTCAGAATTAAGGCTTAGCTGAGTTGAGTTGAGCTAAATAAGTCTAATTGAACTTCAATCCATCCAAGATCCATTGTTTGGTTCCTCGTAACTTATTAAAAAACAACTATATCAATTGATGTACCCTCTATTTAGTATGAAGGATGGATAGATCTTCTATCTATCCTTCAATGTGCTTGGTAAAATATGGAAGGATTGATGGAAATGATTTCCTTCTCTATTTGGTATAGAAAGAATGGGACAAAGGATGGATGATATTTGTATGATATTTTTTACTAAACTATCTTTTAATGAAAAATTATATTATCAATGCACAACACTTATTTATAAAGTAAAGGAAGGGTATAAACTTATAATCTTTAAAATTATAAGTATATAAAAAATTATATAAATATTTAATTTAATAAATAATTTTATAAATTAATTAGATATAAATTAATTTATTTATATATGCTAATTATGTAAATAACTAATTAATTTATAATTTAATTTAAATAATTAATTAATTTTATGAAAATAGTTAACCAAAAATAGTAAATATACTTAGAAAAATAGAAGATAATTCTAATTATTTACTTATTATTATGAAAATATGTATGAAAATTAAATAATTAGTAATAAAATTTAATATATAGTTTTAATAGTATAGAGAAATAAAAATATATATATAAATAAAATGAATGAAAAAGTAAAAAAGTGTTATTGTTTTGTCAAAAAATTAATGAGAGATAATTTTGTACAAATTATACATTTTAGTGGGATGGAACCAATGATGCGAATATCTCAGAAGGTTCTTCCTCCACATATGCAGGCCCTCATCAAATCCTTTGAGCTCAATTTTTGCGAATGTACTCCCCAGGTGGGATACTTGATGCATTAGCTACAGCATTGCATGGGTCAACATGCACAGCGCCTAGTACCACTAGGTTATCTAATCTCATTTACTCCCCTAGCTTTTGTGTCTTAGTGTCAATGTCGGCCCAGCAGAGTGCTTTCATAGTTGGTGAGAGGTTGCAAATTGGTGGTCCAGGGTGTATGGGCAATCCCTCCTTTCCATCTATCCTCTCTAAGATCTTTTGAACCAAATGGTGGATGGGGCCATCCATTCTTCCAACTCTCCATCCTCCCTCTCATGACCCCAGTCGAACACAGGAGTAAACTTTGTCAACACATGTTTGGTGCCCTGGAACTTCAGTCCATTCAATCACAGCAGTAAACCATGTCACACAACTATATCAACACTGCATTTGAACCTGAGATCCAACAAATTTGAATCTGAAATATCAAAACGAGAATAATACAATACAACATTTCGAACAAGTCACATGCTTAATAAACTTTTGTAAATTGAACTATTACCACACTTCAATTGTTCAGTATTTCGTAACCATGCATTGAATTGAACCAGACATCAACACTTCTAAAGATGACACATCCACACTTGCATTACTAGTCACAATAATTGGCATCACCAAATATAAACTTACATGCACACTTACATCAATACTTACATTTACCATCAAAATCAAAGAAGGTACTTGCCTTGACACAAAACCAATCATAAGGGCAAAACTTAAAATGCATTATGTCAATATTTGATTCCCCATTAGGTTTCAGCACAAACGCAAGGCCAGTCACCAATATACTTGCGACAAATTTTAAAATCAAACCATTAAATATTAGTCCAAAATGCATGTTTCTAATGTACTTTAAAGTTTATAAAATTCCATTATCTGTGCACTTGGTCTTAGTCCACGAAGTGGCTGGTGGGAGCTGAGCGCTTGTGAGATACCCCTGGGGACTGCACCAGATGCTGCCTGCTACAAGCAGCTCAAAGATGTGACCTGTTACCCCCTTGTGTAATTAGCTTACTGTACTCCCTGAACAGTTAGAATGGTGGGGAAGGCACAGGCAGAATGCTTCCATGTACATAATAGTTTCTTGGGAATTGGAAGCAAAATTAACACTAATTAGATGTGCATCAAATTGATAAGACCAGTTACATGTGTATCAAACTGGTAAGACCAATTACATGTGTATCAAAAAAGCACCAATTCTAATAGGAGACATGGTTTTAAATAATCTAACATAATAAAAATCACCAATCACATGCAGCTGACTTATATCCATGCAGTAATTGAAAATTGAATAAATTATCTGAGATGCACTTGTAAAAGAAGTTGAATTCCTTGATGCACTTGCTCCACCACCTGATTCACGTCTTGGTTTGAAAGTTCCCCTACTTCTGGATTCACATTTGAACTTGCTTCAGCAGCCTCATTTCTTTGTCCCTGTGCATTCTTTGTCATATTAAGTTATGATGGCAATTGGGTTTTAGAGGTATATTTGAAGGGAAAAAATCAAAGCATTTAATAATCCAATAAAATTTCCTGAGGTGCTTGATGATTCATTTTCCTTGATCCTTCCAGGTTTGCTCTTGAGCTTCTCTGGCTGACTTGAACTCCTTTGTTCCATTTCCTTGGAATAATCTTATTTGGATGCTTGTCCTTCTTGGGTCCTTTACAGGTCTTGGAATTATGATCCCACTCCAAGCAATTCCCACACCTGAGCAAAGTTCCTCTCCTCTTAACCTTGTGAGGAATGAGGATACTTTTCTTCATCCTCTTCCCTTCACCTTTTCTTGGGTCTCCCTAGATGTCTTCTAAGTGATGCCATTTGAGGTGGCTCAAAAATTGCTTGGTTGTCAAAACTTGATAGTGGACACTGGCTGAATTATACTTTCATAGGTCTTTGGAAATGTCTCTTTGGAGTAATATGCACTCACAAAGTCCTCAGGCTCCTATCTCATGAACATTATAGCTGGCACCGCATGGCAGCAGGAGATTCCTATCAAATCTCACTTCATGCATCTACAGATTCATTATTCCAAGTCCAACAAAATCTTCATTCAGTATTCCATTGAATCCATCTTCTCCTTCTCAAGCTTCTCCTAAATTGGTCCTTCATATTTCATCATCCTATTTTCTTTGCTTGAGATCTTTGTATTAGTAGCTTCCTAATTGTTTCAAGCATAGAATTATTGGTAAAGGTCTAGCCTCTCCAATGGTAGCCACTAAAACATGCACATACTTTGTTTAGTATCTTGTCTGACTTGGACCTTGGACTGAAGGCATGTCTGGCTTACAATTCCAGCTTGCTGTCCATCAGCCATGCAGCTGCATTCTCATCCAATTTCTGCCTTCTTCCATCTCTATGGCAAACTCTTGAGAAATATGAGCTTTTGCAGCAGCAAAGAGGGCAATTCTGAAGTTAATGCTCTCATAAATTGTCTTGAAGCTGGCATGCATGTGCCTGACATGGAATTTGTAATAAGCAGTAGACCAACCAGTCATGAAATAAGAAGACCTTAATGTCAATAATGGAGCTAATAATAAGGTAAACAAATAAGATGTTGAGGGAATCTATTAACTTATATGTAGACATTACATAAATGTCCATTCATTTTCTTCACAGATCTAATGTCTTCAATAGATCAACGACAAACCGCATCTAGCTATCTTTTATCCCAGCTTCAAGCACAAAGCATGCAGTTGAAAAAATATTTTCATTCCTATCCTTCCCAACAACTGCTAGCAATGGTCCTTCCATAGCATCTTTTAGGTGGCAACCTTCCAATAATGGGCCTTCATCCTTTCATAGAGCCCTTCTTGCAAGCATCTAGACCCCCTTGAAGTCTCTTGGAAATGGGCTTTACACCAGGTCTTGGTATGTCCACCTTCATCTATATGGTGGAGCAAGGGTTTGTTGAGCTAATAATGTCAGAACCGCCATACCTCGGCATACTGCTCCCTATGCAACCCATGTATGATCTTGATTGTTTCTTCATGGCCTTATAGGCCTATGTCTTTATATGAAAACGTTGAAGTCTCCCTTCGCTCTATCAATGAAAGCTTGAACTTTAAGTTTGTTGTTTGAGCTAAAGTCCTCTAAGTAGGTTTGAGCAAGCCATTTGGAACTGGCATTGTGATTTCTGGATTATTTGCCATGGTTGTATGTTGCCTCATAGTTCTTGATTTGAAATGTTGCCTCTCTTTGCATTGGAGAAGCATGTATCCTCCATTCACAGTTCTCTTGCATATTGTTGTGACTTTGAACTTACTCTTGTGCTTATAGGTGCAGTCAAAGCCTTCTTGAATACTTAGCTTCCTAACTGCCTACTTGAACACAACATGAGGTCGAACTTCATTCTAACTTTAAGCTTTATAGGATTCTTCAAATCTGATGTCAAATTGAGCTCTGGATTTCTGGACTCTAGGATGTTCCCCATCAGAACTGGAGGAGCTACCAAGGCTTCTAATATCACCATTATCCTCTAATTTTTGTTCCTTGACCACTAGTTCAGAATCTTCAGCCTCTCGTGAATAGTTGCCCTTGAATCCGCTTTCCGGCGATCACCTTTCAGGTTCTCCCAATAACTGGTTTCTTAGTATGCTCCCTGAATGAGTCATCATCATCCTCATCGGTCTCCTTAATATCACCCACACTAGCATCAAGCTCACTGTCGCTACCCTTATTGCTGTCTTCACTATCTTCTTTAGCAGGTCTCTTCCCACAGCTACCACCAATAACTTGAACGCCATGTTTGTACCCTCTGCATCACCTTGTCTGCCAACCAGCTTGGATACACATACCTGAACATTCACATTGACAAAACCATCACTAGGAGTCTGGCAGCCATCCTTTGTTATAGACCCTTCTTGTGCACCAGTTATTTTAACACCCACATGTATAACCTGTGGTTTTCACCCTCTCATCCATCACTTAAAGCTTTTGCTCTTTCAGCATGTCCACCATCATTGATATCCACTTGTCCAAACACGACCGTCATTGAGATCCCTTGCTACACTTTGAGCATTCATATCCTCTGCCTTAACTTGGTAAGATGACTTATCATCATCCTGTGTTGATGGCTGTGAGGAATGGAGAGGTAGTGGAATATATTGGCAATCCACTAATTCTTGTACACAGTGCTGTTCCTTGGATAGGTTGCAAGATGTCCGGCACATCTCTCATCGTGCATTGGTTTCAAACCATTTTCTAGGCTTGTGTCTGGCACCATACACTAGAAATGGGAACAATTCATTTAACCCAGCTTTTTGTCATATCTTCAATTTTGTCCAGGAAATCTTATTTGGATCACAGGTGCTGTGGTGAGATATGAACCCTTCACTGTGATACATGGGTGCGTGAACCGTAGTGATCCACAATGGTGTAATTCAACCATGATCAAATCTTCATCCATTCCTGCAAAATTGACCGCAGAAAGCATGTCTTTTTAAGTCAAGCATGAACAACAAAAGTTTCAAAAGCAACATAGAAGTCAGAAAAGCAATAGTAACATGTTTAACAGGTGAGGGACCACACCAGTAATGGGAGCTTGTTTAGGTTAAAAAATTAACAATCATAAAGGGACCACAAAATTTTATGATAAAAAACTATGATTAACATGCTAGGGACCACCACTGCTACACAATGTCTCAGATCATGGGGACAACCAATGACTTATCAAAGCTTACGGCCACTATTGCACTTTGTCCCAGATCCATAGAACATATACTCCCTAACCATGCACGATAAACAATGTCTTAAAAGACAGGCCAAATCCCAAAATAGATCAAAAACCACAATTAAACAACACCATGCATAAGTAACCACATTCCACCGGTAGCCCTAGAACAAGTGAATCCAGGAGCAGTGTCACGAACTGGAACTCATTTATTAACAGCAGTGGAAAGAATCATTTTCTTGGATTTCTAGTGAATTGGTGAGCTTACCTTTCAATCACTGGACCAGAGGACAAGGGCACAATGGAGGAATGGCCTAAGGATGCTCCCCCAGGTTCGCCTGTCCTTTGGTTGTGAGAGAGATTGCTTCATCTCAGTAGGTTTTGATTGTTTCAGGATAGCAACGGGAGCTGAGGGTTACTTTTGGTTTTAAACCCTTACATGATTCCCAACTACAGTCCTAAATCCTCTTCAGATGAGAACTAAGAGCATTTTGTTCTTTTAACACCCAATCTTAATGGCACCAAGGGGTTGTGCCTTAGCTGTACATGAGAAAAAGGGCAGCCCAGTGCATGAGGGTTCCTGCTATTACAAGGTCTGTATGTAGCCTTATCCTTGTGTGCGGAGGCTGTTCTCTATTTGGAACTTATGACTTCCAGGTCATAATTGAGGAACCTTACTATTGTTTCAAGACTCATCCTCTGCGCCACAGCAGTACATTGTATCAGACAAATAAGTTGAGGGACTCGTTTGCAAAACTTTAACGAGATGGTGTCCGTGTGAAAAAAATTGAAACTTGAGGGGGTCAAATGGTATTTTCCTTTAAGAGAGAGAGAGAGAGAGAGAGAGAGAGAGAGAGAGAGAGAGAGATATA
>KE504707.1:1279266-1313652 GCA_000441515.1 Elaeis oleifera
TATTAAAAAAAAAAAAAAAAAAGCAGCAGCTCAGAAGAGGCATGTTCCTTTGTTGTCCCGATTCACAATCAAAACATGGAGGTGTTTTGCAAGTTGCAACTTGATGGATGGTTTAAGGGACGAGGGATGCGACATCTCATCGTGGTCCCTCTCGAGTAGCAATTCTCTTCTATCCTCTTCTCACGATATAAAGACAATTGCCGTCTATCTTCTTCATTTTTCTTTTTCTTTTTTTTGGGACACAGAATCGGGGCCAAGCTGTAAGTAAACGGAAGTAATATGTATCTTTTCAAAATGATTCCCCATAAATCATAATGGAGATAACCTTGTCAGGTATCTATAAGAACTCATTTGGTTCAAGGGAACAATTTTGTTGTACTAGAATATTTTTTCTAAAAAGTTGATTGCTTGATATATTATACCAGATAAAATAGTTTTTACGTATTTGATTAGTCATGAAAAAAATAATATAGAAGGTATATTTTGTGATATGGATTATGCTTGGTTGAGCATGTCGAAAAAGTTATATAAATATCTATTTTGCTATTAACAAAGTTGTATCAAATATCACATTTTTAATATCTTTTAAAATAATTTATATATTTAAAATATATATTCAAAATGTTTATTGGTTGAGTTTTTAGAATTCTAATAATTTCTAATAGTTAGATGACTTCTTAATATTGTGATAAGTTTAAATAGTTATCTATATATTTTTATATTAAAATTATCACAACTTCTTCGTATTATTATAAATTTTAATAATATATTTTCAATATTTTAAGATTAATTATTAAAAATAGCTGTTAAGAAGATCATGATGCTTTAAGGATGTTTTTGGTAACAAAATATACTTAAAACATTACTATGAAATATGGAAAATGGCTATTCCATATCCCATGTGAATTTTTCATTACTATAAAATATGGAAACTTATTTCATAAATAATATATTTTTTATTTTTAATTGATCCCACTTATCTTGCTCCTCTTTGCATGGTCCAATCAGGTTCTAAGTGATAAAGGGATGCATAAAAATCATCATCATACGATGACTTTTAGTAATTATATCCAAGTCCCTTTTTTTTTTGGTCTTTTTGCGTCGGTGTGAAGGTAATATTCAAGTGCTTCAGTAGACTTGCTGTATTTAGAACGCTGAGGTTCTTGCGTTTGTATAAAAGACACGGAATTTGTGGAGCGCAAGGCAGTGGAAGTGGGGTTGGTGTCGGTCCAAAGGTGAGGGTAGCATTCATGCGTTGCGCTTTAGACGTGATGCGACGGAAGGGTTTCTTTTTTTGTTCCCTTGCTGTCAGTGCTGGCAGCGACCGAAAAGATGCAGCAGGAGGCTGCCGCTTCCCTGGCGTCTACAGTGGGCGCACGAATTGGTCGACGATTTGTCTCAACCTTGCATCGGTTTGGCTGCAGGTTTCGATCCGGATCCAACTCCAGCCGGTTTTAGCTCCAAGCAAGGATTTCTCATCGAGCAGATGATCCTTATCTCGGTCGATACTATCTTGGCTGATATGGACCGATTTATTTTAATATATCGGCTGGGGGACCAAAATATCAATCAATATTTTGACGGATATTAAGGGCATGTTTCGTCATGTTCTTTCTTCTTATTTTTATTTTAAAATAAAATAAAAATATATTAATTTATTAAAAATTTATTTTTCATATTTTATTAAAAAAATTATTATTTCAACATCATTGCAAATACTATCTTCACCATCATCTTCACCACCACTAATACTATTCCCACCATTATCACCGCCTATATAACTCTAAGTGTCATCACCATCATAATCATTACTATTTCCAGCATATTGCCAATATCACCATCATCGTCGTAATTATTCATATTATATTGACTCCATTACATACTGTCATTCTTCTCATTATCTCTATTACATAGTTGATACCCTCGCCACTCTCATCACTGTTGCCATTGGCACCATCACTATCGTCGTTTCCACCGCACCATCATCACCATCATTATTATCTTTGCTATAACTGCCACCAAAGATTTCATCAAACCACCACCACATCCTTGCAGATACCATCATTTTTTAATCATTATCTTAATTATTTTAAAAAAATAATTTACTGTGCTACATATGTTATATTTTTTTAAAATAAAAAATAAAATGATATAAATAGCACCTAATGATTTTAAAATAATAATTTAAGTACCCGATATCAAAATAGTAGGTAATCTTGAAATTGTTATATCTGTCACGATTTCAATGTCTCGTTTTCTGAACCATCAAGTCCAGACCTTGGCGTTATCTCGATCCCTTTTTTGACTTCATAAATTCTCATCCCAAGCAAGGTAAACTAAGATCTCCATGTATCTCGTTTTCGGTCACCCATCAAGATAGCTGAGATCTCTGGTTTTAACTTCCTTGGGTTCAATCAGAATTGAGTTTGTTTATCAAAAACCCAGTCTAATCCGCACCCCCCCCCAAAAAAAAAAAAACTCAGTCTAATCCACCACATTTCGTGGCGCACTAGCACTGGATTAAATCCAAGCCTTTGAAGTCAAGACTCAAATTTCTGCGCATATCCTTGCCCAATTGAATTAGGTCTTGACCAAGTAAACCGATTCCGTAATATAGACCCAACCGAAGATTAGGTGCTCATCATACCCAATATACAAGTCTCAACTTCGGACACAGATCAGGTCCAAGTTGGGTTAGGTACCCACTTGCACATCCAAGCTCTCAAGAAATTGGTTAATATGGCATCTTAAATATCATGTTTTTTTTAAAAAAAAATAAAAATAAAAATAAAATAATACATTCAAAGAAAGCAAAATGTCTCAAAGGACCTTAAGATTATCCCTCCTCCTTTCCAAAAAGATCCTTCAAAATAATAGGAAGCCACCCAGTCGACAACAACAGTATTGGCCTAGAAATATATATCCAACAATCAAATAAAATAATAATACGGATATATTCTTCGAAAAGAGGTGAGCGTGATCTTCACGGGAAGAGCCCCCGCCTTCTCACCTGTCACAAACTTTCACTTCCTGCCCGCCTTTTTGGGTATAACTACTTGCCCTTTTCAAAATATGCAGTCGGCAAAGATGGCGAGCCCATCTCAAGGAATCATCAACAATCTTTCGCGTGAAGGATTTGCTTCAAAATCTGGGGATTCACCATGAACCAATCAGTGATTGCCGACATATATGTCTTTACGTGGAGGATAGGTTGAATTATGAAGCAATAAGAAAGGTGAAAGGTAATGTGATCAAGATGTATCATTTCAGATATATATTGCCTGGGATAGTCAAAATTATTGTAAAGTGTGTCAGGATTCTAGATCTAAGCATCATCATTTAGATGGAATGTCAAATTAACTACTGTAGCATCAGAACGTTATAGTTACAACACTATGTCGGCAGCAGCAGACTGCTGCACATTTTACACGCTGATTCTCGTGGATCTATTTGCTTCAAAGATAAGCTGTCGGCAGCAAAGTGGTGCACATTTTACGCTCTAATTCTCGTAGGTGTATTACTCAAAGATAATATAACATATTCGACATCATAAAAAATAAAATAATAAAAAAAAATTAGCCGAGCCTAGTGCACGTGTGGAATCTATGTCACACCCTTAAGCAGGTCAAAAAAAGAAATGGTCGTCTCATATTGTTATTATTTAAATGTTTGTGACCCCTGATGGATACGTTGATGCATCCTCCCTTCTTTTGCTTTCTCATCTTTCTTTCTTTTTTTTTTTCCTTAAATATATATATGATCCACCAATGGTAACATTTCATTCAAGGCTTGGGAATGTCGATCTTGAAAGCTGATGCTTGGGCGGATGTCAGCTATACATGGTGTGCATTGAGAGCCGACTCAATCCTTGTTGAGGGCGAGTCTGCTATTGTACGGATTTAAGGGCAGGATAAATGAGTTGGTATATACCTCCTGCTACAGGGCATTTGACGACCGACGAGGGAAGGCACATTTTTTCTTGCAAGGTATATCCACCAGGAGACGAATGGGATTGCAAACTTGGTGGCCTCTTTCGTCATTGGGCACTCCGGCAAAATGCTATGGACCGATTTTTAACCTGATCCGAGGACTTTCAGGGATATTTACATCTGATTTTTTTGGATATATTCATACTAGAATAATGTGAATCGCCCATCCCAGCAAAAAAAAAAATAAAAGGTGGTGCTCTAATCAAATAATGTCTTTGCTCGATGAGTCCAAGTTTAACTCCATGAATTAGGTCAATCGACAAGGCTGAGAAATTTAAATGGTAAACAACTTATTAGAACATTGGGAAGCCTCTGTGGTCATGCAGATGGCAGCCAAAATGTTACACCAAATCCTATATAAGCAAATATGATAGGCTTGTCCATTATATTTAAGTGGCTAGAGCTTGGTAGAATGCAAACGTATTTTTTTACCAAAAAAGTGCAAATGTGTTAGCATACTACGTAGCAAAATGACATGAAAAAGCTCCTATGCCGGATAGACGGGTTGTATCTTTCGCACAAAAGGAGAATTTTCTATCTTTTGGACAAATATACCATTGGATTGTGTAACCAATCGCTTCAAGATCTGCACAGAAGGATAAATGAAGAAGTTTGAAGTGCTTTTAGACCAGTACACAATACGGTTTCTAATGATCGATATTATGAAAGAAGATCAATCATTTTTTTTATGTGAAAGATACAAGCCGAACCCATATGGAATTTGGATTCTAAAACCTATCCTAGCACTCCAAGAATAGATGAAGCAAATATAATAACAAAGCTATAACATCTGACGTAAGAGGAATGAAGCAGAGTTTTAATCGATTGAATGAAAAGTATCAGTTATTGTAAAGAAATATGATTGAGAAATATGGAAGCGAGCTAAATACCAATTAGGAACATTTTTAATCTTTAAATGTGAGTATTCGTATAAAATATTTGGGCATGTTTAGTTCGCAATCAAAATGAAAATCAAATTTGGAATGGCCATGTCCCTTAGTGTGTTTGGTTCATGCCAAAATGGGAAACAAAATCAAAATAAAATTTCAATACGGTGGGAGATTAGTGATGGCGTTGGTGCATTCCAATTTTTTCTTGAAATTGGAATGAAAAATAAGCATTTGATGATAAGCTGGAGTAGACCTATGTTTACGACTATCCTAGACTACATGTTCATGTTCAGTATACTAGCCTGAATTTTACCGGGAGAACAAGAATGATTTCAGCGAGTTATTTTTTTCTCTCAATGGGATTTGGATCATCCCACTCAACATGTTATCTAAGATAGCTATAACTATAGGGCTAGCCTAGTCTATAAATATTTTTGTTATTGTATTGGCTCAGCCCACGAATCCCATAAGATTCTGGGCAGGCCCCAGAGAGAGAGAGAGTAATACGCTAGCAGTGATGTTTCAATAGTATGATGTACTCTAGTTGTAAAGAATGAAAAGACTCAGGCACAGGAATGATATATCTTGTTACCAAAAGAGAAGTAGCAGTCATGCCGGTAGCATCATCCCAATAATCTAATGTATTTCAGTGTAAACGACAACAAAAACTTCCAAGGTGATGCTTTAGTGATAAGATGAGCTGCAGCCAAATATAGCCGTTAGCTTTATATCACGAGCTGAAAAGGATGGACACTGTTTTAAGTAAACGTTTGAGATTAGAAAAATGTTCTTATTCTGATACATCATTATTTAACTATATTGCAAACAATCATGTTACTATTAAACAGAGGCAAAAGAGGAGAGAGTGCCATCAAAATTCCTGTGCTCGTGCACGCGCACATTTCAATCACTGTACCATTCCGGGCACACCAAAGCAGAATTGGGTCACCCAAAGGATGAATTGGGCACATTTCAATCACCATACTGCTCCGGCCACACCAAACTAGAATGGAGCCGCAGAATTGATAAATTGAGCACTCTTAAACAGAGTCATCTACTTAGCCATGGAGTATAGTCATTTTGATGCTGCCAGTCTACCCCTTAACGCTCCTAATTCCTGAAACTCTCATGCTGCCTTTGCAATGTCTCGAAGAGTTATTTTTATATCCTAAGAGTCCCTTTCTTCGAGGTTTGTTAAGCTTAATTTTGTTGCCTTTGCAACAGCTCGAAGAATTATTTTATATCCTGAGAGTCTCTTTTTTCGAGGTTTGTTAAGATTAATTTTGATGACAGTGTCAGAAATGATAGAGATGGTGCCAGCTTTATCATCCGAAATCTGAATACCAAGTTGCTGACGGTGGAGGTTCATATATTTTTGAGCATTTTATCTCGTAAACTGAATTTTATGCTGCCTGAACGGATATTATCTATATCAGACAGTAGGAAGCTACTGATGGAGAAAATTTTCATAGAGGAAGATTCTGCCATTATTATCAACTGAATCTAGAACAACACGAAGTAACTGGAGGCCTACCACTTCTTTGTGACATCTGGACTGCTCTTCGTCTTTCAATCAAGATGTCCGTCAAAAATATTTTTCAGAAGATAAACAGTACGATAGATTAGATGGTATCTTATATTATGTAATATTTCGGAGATTAGATCTGGAGATAGGATGGAACGTGCTCACCATTCCTGCAAGATTTTTGTATTCTGACTTAATAGACTCTGCTCACACCAAAGTGGTGTGACCACCACTTGTATCAAAAAAAAAAAAAGATGTTATAGGAGACCAACCTGAAGTGTCAAAAGTTTTATCAAGATTATAAGATCAATTTAGCTCCTCTTGAGAGGAGAGATATCAACTTCTCTCGAGTCCAAAATTAACAATAAACCAATCAAATTAATGATTTGTGCCATTGATCATGATCTCTATCATTAAATGTACTTAGAAATCAAAAAAATCACATCTTGGGTAACATCTAATCCATGCATTAAGTTGGTGCAAGTTAAAATAATATGAAACTATGTTCGCCGTAATCTAAGCATTAAAATCTATTGACTTTTAATCTACATATGTTTTATTACATTTAGATTATGAATTATAAAATAGTTTTGAATTCAAATTATCACATATTTTAACATAATAATATAATAAAAATGATCCATTTTATATCCACATGGTGCATAGATCAGAGCTACTAAAATATATAATTTTGGTTTCTAAGTGTTTTAGTTGTATAAATCACAATCATGTGTGTGAATTTTTAATTTGGACACCATATTTTTATTTGGCGTAAAATTCTGCCCTCCGGAGCACTTAATCGTGAGGTAAATTTTCATGGCTGGGATAAGAAGCTGACCATTGACCTGCAAAGCTATTAGCCAAGAGAGAAGACATGCACGCTACTGCTGCAACAAAATTCCTTGAGATTGCAAACTCGCCACTCAACAAAGAGGATAGTGGTGCTCTGTGCTCTTCCATAACATGAAAATAGCGCCAGTAATTTCTCGAAAGACCCTGTGAAGAATCAAATACTCAAACGCCTTTCATTCACGCAGGAATTTTAACATGCAGGATAGCATAAAGACTAATAACCTCAAGACCGAAAAAATCAAAATTATATCAAACAAAGAGTAAACAGCAAAAATATATGTAATTCACTAAACTTCAAGTGCAATATACATTTTTAGAAATTCATTGCATTTCAGAATGTGAGGTGCCCCAGCGTACTGCCACCAAAATGCTAACTTTGAAACGCACAATGCAAACATGCGGAGAGTCACAAGAGCTAGCTGTGCTAATACATGGTCCAGTAGCACTATCTAATGAAGCACCTATGAACGTAAGTGTTCAAACATCCTGGAAAATGACCAGTCATTTAACAGAAAAGATAAATATAGAATGGCTACGTAGAAATAATTACACTAAAATATGCATATAAAAACAGAGAAAAGGTGAACAGAGATAAGTCAATGACACTGTGCCAATAGTCTCTGCTTCAGTCCCAATTAATAACATAAGTCAAAACACACGGTCGTAGGAGAGTGAAATAATAGGTAATGATGACCATGATCCACCATATGGACGTTGCAATATGTTCCAAGCATGATATGTAATTGAAACAAACATGAACCTACAGCACCATGAAAATGAGTAGGCGTCAAAAGTGAGTGCACATTCAAAAACTTTTGAAACCAAACACGTAACGTTTACACATGCCAGCAATGAAACGAAACGTCAATTTGTGCAAGCACAAAAGAACAAGTTTTTATCTTTAGAACTGAGATAATTGAACAGCAAAAGACTATCTTTCATGACTTGTGCTTGTCACAGTTTTTATAACAAGAAATGTTCAGTACATTTAGCAAGTAGAAGAGCCAACTGTTATTGACATATGCTCAGACTTGTGCTTAACATGCAAGCAGCTCTAAGAGAAAGTAATATGCATACCATGAGATATTTCAATTGCCTTTCTCCTACTATAAAGTAGAAATCATTTGAGAGAAAGAACCATCAACAATCTTCATTTTAATTGTGTGGATACACCAAACCAACAACCACAAACATCATCATTATTAAGTTTTCATTTCCAGTCAGCTTCACAACTCTGCTTGCGTCTTCCGCTGCACCATCAAATTGGTCGTCAAAGAATGGCTTCCCTCCCTATAATTTGTTTTAGGCAAGCCCAGGGTGATGGTGTCATTTCTTGTTTTCAAATTATGTTTGTACCTACCAAGATAGCAGCTTCTTGTTGTACTTGCATGAGAAAACAATGTCAACTTCCACTTGCACTGACAAACCCATGGCTGTCAAGAAAAATTGTTTTGGCATTTGCAGAAGGAAGTAGGATACATGCTATTGAGATATCACGATCAAGATTGAGTGAAGATCTTTTCCTACATGGTGGTATCAGCTACCTTGCGCTTTTCATTTCAGTTGTATCCCAGTAATCAAGCTAGAACTGCAAAGCAAGGCTTGTTTGACGTATATCCCTTATACAAAGGATCTCCACGTGCTTAGTAGGCCTGATATTGGCTGCTGTCTACTGGTTGGGCATTCGTTTTCTTTCTTCAGTAGCTTAATCATATATGCTGCCAGCAAAACACGGATTACATGAGAAAAGAAATGGTGAGCAGTGGACTCCCTTTGGAATATCCTCGATTAACTCTGGTATAAAACCAGTTGTGCTATTTATGTTGTCCTAAAAATAGAAAAAGCAAGGGGAAAATCAGAAAATATCATTATATGAATGAACTATTATACTAAAGTCAAACCAAATCAAAACCAGTCCAAACCAAATACAAAACTAAACAAAATCCAGTACAATCAAAATCAAATCCAACATAAACCCAAACAAACATGTGTAATCCATGTTTCACAACCAAGTCCACCACACAAGAGCCTTGCCTTGAACCAAGCAAATGACCCAAAGTGCGACCTGAGTCACAGAGTCAAACTAAGGCCAAGAGGTTTGATGATTTTGGCAAGAATCCAATTCAAGGCATATCATAAGATGATTTTCTCTTCCAAATCAAATCAAGCAATTTCATAAAGAAAAAAAAATGTGATGAATATGAAATTGAACTTTATTTCAGAACAAACTTGTTAACAAGAACCACCTCTAGAAGCAGCAAATCAAAGTTTCGTGTGCATTTCATGTGCCAAATTCTAATGGTTGTGTATATGCCTGTGCATCACCATAATAAGCATAACAGCAAATTTAGAATGACAGACCACAAAGACAGTGCTTCCTGCACCAGGAATACATCCCAAACCTAAAGAGATGCAATTTTAGATTAGCTGTACCATTCATGCTTTCATAATCCAAAAGCGCGTAGTAAATTCTTTACCACAAAGAAAGGTCTATTGTATAAACCCATGGATTAAACTTATACATCTAGCTGTAAAAGGGCTGCAAAAGGCAATTGCTCATGATATGAAAAACCATATCTTCACTATATACAACTAATTTTTCTATATCCAGTTTTAGGTTGAATTTGTTGAGCTTCAAGAACTCACTGACATTGTATAAAATTTTAGATATTCCTGATCATCAAATCAATATATAGAGCTCTGTTGTCAGCCTGTGATATCAAACTCGAGATCAAACAATAAGAAACTGATACGTTGCATTCTTTTATGCAACTAGTATATTTGAATTTATGTTGAACTATTCACTTGAGAGAAAAAGTAGTATTTATTTATTTATTAAATGAAAATTAAATAGTTTACGCTGAAGAATACAAACTGAAGAATATAATGAAAGATAATTCATTAAATAGTTAACAAAGAATATGAACTGCAGAATATAATGAAAAATTACCTTGTATTGAAGATTCATTGAAGTGTTAAATTTGTCATTAACAAGTTTTTGTTTCCACCGAGTTTACACCAATTTTTAGCCTTAAGCACACAGGCACACGGCTAATAACCAAGAACAAATTTCTACTAGAATCAGAGACTGGGGATTACTTGGAAAGGTGTTATCAGGAACTATGTAATAGGCTTGTGCAATAATATTATCCCTGTAATTTTTTATGCCTCTAATTGTTAGGATAAAAATGGGTCACTGTAAACAAGTTGAATATGACAGAGATGAGAATTTTCACATGCTTGTGCAGTGAAAATAGGAAAACTTGGGTCAGACTCATGTATATTGCAGGAGGCACAAGAGTTGTATGCATTAAGGTCAAAGAGTTGGAGAACCAATTAAAATGGTATGGTCATGTGCAACCATAATCAGAGATCTCAATAAGGAAGTTGTTCAAAATTGTGTAGATATCACTAAGAGTGACAACAATACAACAACAAAGTTAAATTATTGCTGCAACATTTAATTAAACAGGATCACAGACAGGTATCCTGTCACTATACCACCTTGTACCAATGAAATGTACCAATGCAAGCGTCACCTCTCCTCTACTCTGGTGAATAATTCTGTAGTAGATAGTTTTGTGGCTTCAGCTATCATGACCACTACTATTATTGTAAAATTTCTCCATTTCTTTGCTAGGTTTCACCTGCACAGGGACTAAGCCTACCCTTGGATAATATGCACGTATGACAACCTCCTGCATTCCAGAAAAAATTCTCTATATGCTCAATAACACTTAATCATCAGTTGATTCTTCAAGTAGATTCTGCACAGGCCACAGACAGGCTTGGTATTCTTCAAAGGCAACCCATACCAGCTCTTAATCACTTGATTGAACTCAAAAAAGAGAATCACCTCTTATAAGGTTTAAAATGATAATGTTGGAATTCAGAACCAAATTTCAGTGATTCCTCCTCAACCTTGTTCTTCAGTCTTCTCCAAGTTCGCAGCATATCTGATTGTATCAATCCACTGTACAATGTCTCAAATGTCACCTTATGTGGAAGGAACCCTTTCTCTATCATCTCCATGAAGAACTGACATGCCTCCCTCCATTTTTGTTTCTCACATAACCCATGAATCAACAAAGTATACGAATCCAAGTCTGGCCCTACACTGCTCTCGACCATATCATTCCATAATTCCTTGACTAGCTCCATCTGGTTTAGCTTTGAAACATTTCAATTAATATGTTGAATGTGTGAATATCAGGTGTGCTCAGGGAACCCATTCCCTTCATTTTCTTGTACAACTTTACTGCACCATCCACATCTTTCCTCCCATGATACTCCTTGAAGAAGCAATTATATGTAGCTGGGCATGGGCATACGCCATTGCTTGCCATCTCATTAAGCAAATCTTCAGCATCCTCCAATCTCCCACAGGAAGCGAGACACTTGATTACCGAAGTGTATGGTGCCACTGTGGGACAAATGCCTTTCTCTTTCATCGAGCGCAACATACAAAGTGATAATTCTGGTTTGTGCGCTCGGCTGTAAACATGAAGGATGATTGAGTAGCTCGTGACATCAGGTTCAATCCTTCCTTTGCATCTCCTCTAAAAGGCCTTCAGCTGCATGGATTGTTCTATCAAACCGATTGTCCGGATGCAAGCTTGCCTTCCTACAGATCCCATTCAACAGAACATTATATGTAACCACATTGGGTTCTAACCCACGATCCACCATCTCCTTTAAGAACTTCTGGGCCATTTCATGTCGGTTTACCTTACACCATCCATAAATCAAAATTGTGTATGTCTTCTCATCTGGTTCATATTTGAATTTTCTTTATTAAATATCTCTGTTGCTACCTGTAACCATTGACACAAAGCCAGTAACTGGAGTTAATTGGGCAGAGGTAGTTGTACGTATTTCCAAATACAATAGAGGGAGAAGGAGAGGGAGAGGGAGGGAGGGAGGGGAGGGGGGGGGAGGGAGGGGATTTCCTGCGTGCCTTGAATGCCGGCTCCAACTTCCCAACTCCTTCAGCTCTCTTTACTCAGTTGTTTGATAGCCTATATGCCGCTGCTCTGGATTTGAGACTTTCCTAGGGGACTGTGTTCAGTGTAATTTGCTCCAGGATTGGATAATGTTACGACTTAGCCACGTGTCGGGGTTGTAGCATTGGAGGAGCCCAAAGGACCCTGGCTTTGAGGGGAAAAAAAATAATATGTGTAGGTACTTTAGGAGGAGCTAATTTCAGGGAAAATGGTCCCTTGGCAATTCAAGATGCTGGCGTAATTAGTGCAAGGTCTCCAGTAATTGTTGGGAAACAAGGGATACAGTTGACAGGTAATAAGATCATTCATTTTTGAGTTGTTCTCGGGACACTTCTAATTTTCTGAATTTATTAGTTGTATAGTAGAGATCTCACCAGTTTGAAAATTGGACGATGCAAATTTTGTTACAAAGTGTTCAAGATTTGGCTTTACGAAAGAAGGGTTGCATAATTTTGGACATCATTGCCCAAACTCTGAATGAGTTTGTCAGGGGACATTTTTTATTCAACAGAAATATCATCTCATTTATCATAAAGAGGAATTGTGCCCTTCCTCCATTTGTTAATATCAAATTATGATAATTTAATAAAAAAATTTTAATTATTGATTTAGAAGGACCATCAGATTCGATGTAAATCATTTTGACTGCTACAAATAAGGTTGAATAGGACCCAATAGTAAGATCTATTATATTAAAATCAAATTACATACTAAATTTTTGGAGGGCATAACTTGATCATACCTTACTCGATTACATTAATTTTTGCATAAAAATTAGATAACATTTTAAGCTCTACAAGGCCATTTCTTAAAAGGTATGGTACACTAAGTAATTATGCTCAATTTTATCATTTGAGCTTTGAAATAGGCAGGCAAATTGAATTTTTTTTAAAAAAATTATCCAGATATATCTTTCAATCCCGAAAGAATTAGACGGAGCAATTGAAGTTAAAGATGATATAGAAGTTGAGATTCACTTCTTTTAGAATTTTAATTTTTTCATATTTATTTATACTAATCATGTCTAATTTCATAAAATTTAGTTCTGATTTGAATCATGCAAAGATGGACTTACTAGCATAAACATAAGCTATATATCTTAAGTTTTATTATTAACGAAGAAAAAAATCTAGACCTTATTTTGTCAATATTTTATTATTTTAAATTTTTAAAAGATTTAAGTTGAGCAGGTTGAAAGAGTTACTTCTTTCGTCCCAATCAGATCATTTATTACATTGCATTTAGAATTTGTTGATGAATAATGGAAACAAGATTTATTTTATTGAGCTTACAGTTGCTAAGCGCCAAAAGAAGTTTTACAGTGAAATTATATGCAACTTTTCAAGTAGAATATCCCAGTCAATTAGCCGTTAAGATTTGCAACCGCTTATAAATAAGTTTGGTTCTTCTAAAGTTGAGGTGAATTTGATCATCAGGATTATTCAATGTAATGTGATGGTGGGCCAAGATTTTGGGAACACAAGTGCTGTTTGGCATAAGCTTTGGCATAACTTAGAGAGTTGCTTGGGATCTGCGGGTGCTTGCCAGAACAAGCTGCTTCCTGTATTAGGCTTTCTGTTTTATGATTATTAATTTTTTCTTTCCAGGAGAAATAGGGTAGAAATATCACCAGCCCTTATTCTGCTGTACATCTCCCAAGTGGAGAGGAATGCCCATCAAGTGAATTAAAACTGGTTGGCCAAATCATATATAAGGATTAGAATAGCTTATTAATTTGAAAGAAGAATAAATGCAGTTATAGAAATGGCTAAGAGCACACTGAATTTTGAGATAATCGAACATTCAAGAAAGATAGCTGGAGAAGAATCGCAAAATGTTAAAGAAAAACAACAAAATGGATGGTTAAATGGGGCATTAATACCTTATTATCAATATGGGGATTGGGTTGTATCTTTCGTATGAAAGAATGGTTGATCTTCTTTTGCAATATCAACTATTAGATTGCACCCTATATAGATCTCAAGATACTTCAAACTAGTTCATCCCCCCCATTTGCTTAAATCTCGAAATGATTATTGTGTGATACAACGGTAGATATGCATTAAGGAAGCCTTCTTCACCTGAAAGATGCAACCCCATCCATCAAAATGTATCAGATTATACAATTCATTTTCAGATTTAGGAGATAATGTATGATGGGAATATTTGAGGTTCTTTTGTCCATTATTATTTAGGCTCGGATAGTTGAACCAGAATTTTTTATATTTATTTTAGATTTTATTTGTTTACTCAATTTTTTTACAATTACCTCCTTCAAATTGCAGGCTAACTGTCTCATGTTTTTTATATCGCCTTATCCTACGATCCGTTGCCACTGTCATTTATTTCTGGTCCTACCAATGGCGGACCACATACATCATTTTATTATTCTTGCTCTAAAACATAATATTGAACAAGAGATCAAATTTTGATCAAGTGAAATAACCACTACAATCTTAGACTGCGACCTCCAAAGGGCCAGTTTGTGATTTATGGCATCAAAAAAATTCTCAAAATGTAGATCTATCCCCAGTTGCCAACCTCCTTGTCATTTCCAAACAATGTTTAAGTAACCTGATTAAGATACCATTTTTTTTAAAAAACCAATCTTGTTTCATTCCTTCCCCTTTTCCTCTCTGCCCTCCCCTTCTCGCTCCAAGATCACCTTCTATTTTCTTTAAATTTTACACATACATAATTATAAACAAATAGACATATCGTGCGAGCATACACCTATCCATGTGCACATATATATTAGTGTGTGCACATTGTACCAACTAAAAGAGCCATGGACTAGAACATGCAGAAGAATCAACAATGCTACAGTGTACTTAAAACACTTAAGATTGGGATGAGTCGAGAATCTTGTTCAATTATAAGATAATCAAGCATGTTCCATGATATCACCGCTTAGTTCTTAGTTCATTCCGTTGATATGGCAGTCGAGAATTGGTGCAGTACATGGTGCGGTTGGTGATGTTTAGTTGGGTCTTGGCATGCAGCTCAACTAATTACCAAATGTCATATATAAGACCGGTAAACTAAGTGGTGATATCATACATGTTTTGGTATTGTTTCTTAATTAAATTGCCCAACTTCTGCTATTTCGTTGTCAAATTAGGCTGAGTTGAATACCACACACTGAATTGTCTCATTTGCAACCGTCAATATGACCAACTCCACAAGCCAATCAAATTACTTGCAATAGTCTTAGGATCATTTAATAGGAGAATGGACTTTCATGGGATGTATACGTTTTCAGTTCATCTCTAAGCCCTGCGAAGGAAGTGGGGCATTTTATTTATCTACCTCTCTCACTGAATCCTTTCAGACCAGCTCCTGGTAATTAGTCTCACGTTTTAGAGGGTTGGCAAAAGTTCCTTTGCTTCCTTCTCTCCCAAACAAGAGAAGAAAGAAAGTATCTGGACTTCAAAATTTCAATCAACTCAGAATTGCTCGAGTTTTCTCCATCAAAGTTTTAGCATCATGAAGCAACAGACATCAATAAGAAAGCTCTTACAATCTGATATGGTTTTGCCAATCCAAATTTAATCAGCATTTTTAAAGCCTTATCGCATCTTTCCTGTTGATCAAACACTATGAGCCATAAATATGACACTAAAACAAACTGATTAAACTAGAGCTTTGCTTGTCTCCCATGCTCACATGCCTACATAGGTTCAACTTGCAGCTTCACATCTTTTATGTTGATCACACGGTATGATCTGTCTCCATCATAACCAATGTTGGAACTACCACTTCATGAAATAGTTTGAAATGACATTTATCTTCAAGCTAAAACACCTAAATTTAACCAGACTACTCCATTGCTTCATTGTCCTTATTCCACTTCAAATACAACATTTCAGCCAATAAAGTGCATTTAGCCATTTGAAGATCAGGAATAAGATTGTATGCAACATTCTTTAATACATGCAAAAGCCCATTCATCCACATTTAGATTGTGCAACAAATACTGATGACATCAGAAGAGACAAATTCAGATGTGATGTATAACATCAGAGATGACAAGCATTCCAAAATCAGCAACCTTAGGTTCATTATCCAACTTAGAGCCTGTTTCGATGGTTGGACTTAAAATCTTATAGGATTCGTGACTCAAGCATCAAAAATAATAGACTATAAATAGGTTAGGTAATTTGTTTACAAGTATCCAAAACTATTTTTTGAATGGACGGGTCCGAATCCCATAGGGAGAAAAAAATGACTTGCTGTCCTAGAGACTCATAAATATAAGGTCTGGCCTACTTATAATCTAATATTTTTTTATGGTTGGGCCATGAATCTCATAGGATTTTGAACCCAACCATCCAAACAGGCCCTTAAAGATCCAAATTACATAAAGATCAATAAATTTCATCAAAGTGCTATATTCTGTGACATTCCTCGCATGTCTGTAGGGATAAATGAGCTCACAGGAAATTTAAGCCCAAGAGCAGGTAGTTAAAAAGGATGCTGTCAGGCTTGCAAATTCAACATTCATGCTTTAGAGTAAATCATGAATGATCTTTCATATTCTTTGACTTTATTATTATTATTATTTTTGCTTTAAGATAGAAGTGCTTGAAGAACTTCTGAGAGTATTCCACAAAAATCTAGGTACATAAACAAAGATCAAGAATCTACAACCTAGATTTTGGTGTTGCGACAGGCTCAGAGCCTTCAGGATCCTTACCATGTATTATGACAATAGCATTCTCAGAAATAATTCTCTGTTATTTCCAACAGTAGCAAATATACTGATTTTCTGCTAACTTTTATATAATAAATGAATTGATATTGGTTATCGATGTATGTCACAAACTATTATTTTTTCGTGTAAGAACATGGGCAGAAAAACACATACAAAAACAATGTCAAATATTAAGCAAAACAGGTCATGAATTCAGATGAAATGCTAGATGGGCAAACCAGTTAGTCAAAATGACAATGGTTTACTGCATAGACTGAAATCGTTTCATGATGAGAACACTCATGTCCACATATCGCTGTGCACAATTGGTAAGACATGTAGATTCACTGGAGCTGAATTTGCTGCCCGGAGTACTGGTAATGCACTTGTCCCAGCATACATTTGTAATCTTCCCCACCATCTCACTAACCATAGCTTTCTGCTTCTCTTGCTGCAGAACATCAATCACTTGAATCAAATTTTTGATCTCATAAATTTAGTATCCTCAGTAAACATCAATTATTTCAATCCTTAAACATGTACTGGTAGTGGTGAATAAGGACTTTTCTTTGGCACCATGGTGAATTAGGACCTTTGCAGCAATATGATAAATGTCTGTAAAAGTAGGAAATGTACAGAGCACTATTTGCATTCGTGCATTCAAGTTGAAAGATCTGCCATCCAAAATCACGAAATGTGACAAATGCACTCACATTTATGTATATTGAAACTCCACAAAAAGTAATCCACATTATTTTCCTTTCTGCAGATTCAGGCCACGTTGTTGTTGTGTTCTTGCAGATTAAGGCCAAATTTTGTAGGAATGGGCCTAAATTAAATTTTAGATGCTTCCACTAGTTCTAGTGGATACTTTCTAGCCATATATTTAAGCAGAGTCGCATGCACATATTTAAAAGCTAATGCACATTTTCTTGAGTTTATAAAGATTAAAGGGCTGAAGATTATCCATGTGCTAGCTGCCAGAGGCAAAAGCAACTGAAATTTTGGACAAAAGAAAAGAGAGAAGTGGTTAAATTTACAAACAAAATAGAGCAGTAGATTCTATAAAACTCTCTCTATGTGTGTATGAATAGTATCTATGCATGCATGTATACATATTTTTTGTTGTTGCAAAGTTCACATTTGAAGGGGAAATCACTAATTAACACTAAAAATTTTGAAGAATATGTAATTATCAGAAAATTGAATCTCAAATAATAAAACAATGTTCTTACATTTTCTTCTCAATCTTTCATTATAATGATGGATAGAAACTTAGAAATCACAGGGTCCTGTGGAAAAACACTGAAATTTAAAACACTAAAATTTTATAAAAACATAGTTACAAACGTGTCCAACAGGAATATCTTATCTGAATACAAAAATAGCAATTTTTTTCATCATTTTAGGAAAAAAAAACAAATAGTTTGGCCGATTCAAATAATGCACATGAGCAATTTCACTTAATTTTAGTATGCTGACAGCACCATCATCTAATTCATATATAACTTTATTTCCATGTCATAAATCATATGGCTGATGAAGAAAGTATAAAAGCCACAAGAATAGCGAGGAACCAGAAAGTGTGCACCCAAAGATCTGGGTCATCTTTCATTATTGAGAAAGTTTTGAGCATTTTATGTTGAAGATAAACTTACAATGGTCCTAGAATCTCAAACAAGCATATGGAAACGAAAAGACTTGGTGATTTCAGGGAGGCTTGGTGAAATATTGATAGCAGTCCTAATTATATAATCAAGCTAGCACCCTACTGAAATTGGGATCATAATGAGAAGGTTTATATGGAAGAATCAAGATATTGTTAAGGCATATATTTGTTGAGTTGGCAAGACGCCATTAGGAGAGAGAGAAGAAAAGGAATTGGAGGATTGCCTGTTAAAGACCCTGATATTGTGGAATCCAAATGGCATATGATCTGATCTGTCAGTGCTAAGCAGACCTCTCAGAATGGTGAATGGACTAGATGAAAGGGAACACATCTCTACAATGGAACCTTGTATATCAAATGACTGTAAAGAACCTGAATTAAATGGACAGGCTGTTCTGATTAAGCAAGCATGAGAATATTGTGGAATCCAAATGGCATCTGGATCTGATTTGTCAGTGCCAACTGGACCTCTCACAGTGGTGAATGGACTAGACAAGGGTAACAGATCAGCAATACAGACACTTATGAATCAAATGTATGTTAAAATTCAACCAGAGATTCATGAGAGAGGGCATTTGAGCGGGCAGAAATCTTCAAGGCCCATTAACTCTATGAACCCTGTCAAATCATCAGCTTTTTCATCTGGACATGGATAAGGCCTCTTCCTACAATAAGGTTTCTCATTACTTCCCCCTGACAGATCTTATGATGTGCTTCTTCCAATGGGAGCAGGCATTTATAATCATGTGGCTTGTCCAATTGGAGTAGGCATTTGATAAATTTAACAAACACAAAATCAGGAGAAAGAGGACAGAATGGGTATTATCTGACTTACATGGGACATGTGGACTAGCTGATGACTGGTTTTGAGCATGTTATAATCATGTGGAAAAAATAAAGGAACCATTAAGCTCCAATTAAGACATCAATAACAAGATCAAATAATGCACTCTTGACATAAGGATGTTCCTATACAATAATAAAATGCTTATTGTTGATGCTTCCTATAGATATCCATTCAGACATTTAGTTTAAAACATACTGGATGAAATTTTACTGCACATGAAATCCTTTGTTATTTACAAAATCAATATGATGTCATCTGAAAAAGACTGAAAGGAAACATCCCAAATAAACACCTATTTTTCTCTTCTTGAGACCACAAAACCTAATAATTTCATAAGAATCACATTCTTTCAGACGCGATTTCAGAGCTATAAAAGAGAAACATATTCTATTATTCGTTCAGAGTCATGTATACAGTGTGTGTCTATGAGTTGAAACTAACATAATAGAAGCTTCTTTAAGCAATAAAATAATGTCTAATTACCTGAGAAATTTAAACTTCGTATGTATGTGATGTTTCTCCACCAATCAAGCTACTTTATCAATAGTCTTATTAGCAAATTTAACAACAAGAAACACTTGATACTCGTTTGTCAAGTCCTTAATCTTATTAATAAAATAATTTAAACCATTCCAATGTAAAATAGAAATGAGAAGTACCTTCCATCTCCCTAGTCTGCTGCCACCACTTCCCACTTAGCTCCCTCCCCTGAGGAAAAAAGGGAAGTGGGGATGGGTAAAGGGAAAAATGAAACAAATCTACTTTTAAGCTTTTATGTAACCTACTATAAAGACCACAAGGTAAGGCTGGAAACTGGTGTGTCTGTACTGGCTGCAATGCACAATAATAATACCATACACCCATCAATAGCAGTACCAATGCATGGTATATCACCTTGTTAATGCTGTGTTGACACCAAGAGGGGTACCGTGTGTCAATACAACACAGGCACTGGTACAAGAAAGTCAACTCTTGCTACAAGGGAAATCTTGTGTGATTTTGTTTACTCAAAAACAGCAACTTTCCAACCTTGGGTCAAAGTATTTAGTGGAAACATCAAATTCTTAATAGTGAGACATAGATTTTAGGAAGTACAGATACGATATAGGACATGGGTACGGTATGATACGGATACGGAGATACAACAAATTCTTAAAAATATGACAGCCATTTTGCTATATGGATATGAGGTATGGTACGATACGGATACGTATCCGACATTGTTACGGCAGCCATTTAGCCGTATCCATGCTTCCTAGCATAAATCTTCAAATGGGTACAAAAACCCCAACATGTGTTACCAATAAGATTCTTTAGCCATGAACAGGCTTTTTACAAGGAAAATCTATGCACAGCACTACATTCATGAAGCCACTCACTTTCAGTATGATGCCTGATGAAGGGTCCAACCCTCAGATCATGCTAACCTTCTGTGAATGATGTACTAATAGTGCAACTCTTGTAATATGAAAACTACATCATTTTTCAATTAGGAATCAACTTTAAGGATCCTCCTTTGTCTTTATCTGGTTCCCAACTTCCTATTGAAATCTGAAACCCCTCAAACTAGAAAAACCTAAAATCTGTTTGTACTCATCCATCCAAATTTCCTTGGGTTTCCTATGTCTTTACTAACTTATCAATATGAATTCGAGCCCTTCTCGCTACACTGTTCATGGCTCACTATATTGCCACCACCAAACATTTCCACTCTATCTGATGTTGACAATGCTTTAAAAAATCATAATCTTCCCTATTATGGCCATTTCTGACCTACCCTTCTTAGCATTACTATGTATCTACTTAAAACATCCTCATTCTTGTATGACACTGACCAGCATCCTAACACAGCATAAATCTAGACCATTGGCTATCATATGTGCATCTCACTTCATCCACCATAATATAATCCCACTCAATCTTCCAAACATTTCTCCTCCTTCCAACATTAAATCCAGTGCAGAAAGAACCTTTTAGAGAAAATTTATTCTCTGTTGACCTCAGGTCCTTAACTACATATTCTATCAACTGATACACCCCTAAAGCTGTATCCTTCCCTAGTCTAACTTAATTCAAGTCCTCAATCCATTAATCTTCTTTCATAATTCACCCTTCCAATTTCTAGACAATATGCCCCCTTGCACAGCCCCTCTTGCAATGAGAACTGCTTTCCTACTACAAGCTTTTCTAACCTCCCTTATCCTTCTGCCCATGGAGCCCTTGATCTGGATTCCAATATGAAGAAGACTTTTTAAAATGTCAAGCGAAACACCTTGAAAACAAAAGTGGGTTTTGAATAGGTTTGTGATGTAATGCTCACATCTGTTAAAGAGAGATTTCCATAAGGGCTATGGCCACCTTATATCTCTTTTCCAGCTTCACAAAATGCCAGAAAAATCTCTTGTAGACCTATATCCAAGCCCAAAAACTATTCTTCCTTCCACCTTACACCTCCTATGAATGAACCTGAGAGGGAAAAATCTCCACATAACAAAGGTTCACAACTAAGCTTAAGAACTGTGCTTGTCATCCCGACTCATTCATGCAATCAACCTATCATTGGCGAGGGTCAAATCCCCAGTAGTCATTTCAGAAGAGTCCGATTCTCTTGTTCTTGCTGGAGTTTCAGTCTTGATCTAGTGTTTTCTGTTAGTTGCTCTTACAGTCCAGTTGAGGCAGAGCAAAAAAGGGTTGGATTAGTGTAGAAAGACTGCTAAGTCTTTAAAGTGAATTACGATCCCTTTCTTCCTCTTAGTATTCATCATTAATGCCGGCGCTGCGAGGTCCAAGACATCTACCGATCAGGAACAAATGGGAAATAGGAATAAGCAAGCGCAAAGGGAAGGCAAAAGGATAGGCTTTTTCAGACATGTTTTAGACCAACCAAAAAACCAACATGACCCCTTTCCGTGGGAAAAGCGAACTCTGAAAGCTCTGAATCGCAGTGAAGTAAGAAACTGGAATCTTAAGAATTCCAACATAAATCCATCGTGGTTCCCAAATCCACAATTCCAATTCCCCAGATGTATTGAAAACATCGACATGAAAAGAATTTTTTATGAAAAACCTACCTGAATTTCACTAAAGAGAAAGATTTAGATGAAGCGCAGCACTGGAAAATTGCATCAAAATGAATTTTTGAATGTAAAATTCAGTAAAATTCAAGAATATTCAACCGCAAGGAAAATAACCATGTCAGGACCAATAAATTTCTAAGAGAATAGAAGAAGCTAGTGGATCTAACCTCCAGGAATCGCTGCAACTCGGCGGAGTTCTCCATCTCACCTCTTCTCTGCAAACCCCAGTGATAGATCACTAGATTGCTTGACCTAAAACCCTCAAAACCCTACTCGTAATAGTGGGGCCCAAAATGGCTGTTAATAACCCACAAGGCCTCACATCGGGCCCAAAACATGTTTCACAGGCGAGAAATTCTTTGTGCACCGCCCGCGGGATAGAAAGTTGAGGTGGAGCGCACCACTTTGCTTCTTTGGATCGTGTAATCATTATTTTCTAATATATATTTAATATTTATATTTTTATATTTTTATTAAAATTTAAATGATAAAAATTTTTTTTTAAAATTTTTAATTTTTTTAAATTATGATATTTTTTTTGAAAAAATTATGACATTTTTTTATACAATTATAACACTGCATAAAAATTATGACACTCCTCCTTCATAGAATTATGATATCTTGTTACAAAAATTATGACATCCCTTCATTAAAATTATGATAATAATTTTGTAAAAAGGCATCATAATTTTTAAGAAAGATAGAGATGTCATAATTTTTTGAAGGAGTGTTATAATTTTGTGAAAAATATTATAATCAAAGAATAGAGATATTTCATCATATAAATTTTAAATAAAAAATGACCTGTAGGTATTAAATATGCATCAGAAAGTGATGACTAAATGGACCAATCGGATAAGATGATGCGCTCCACATCAAATTTTTTACGGTGCACAAAGAATTTTTCTTTCACAAGCTAAGTTGGGTTTGAGCAAGCTGATTCATTCCCTTTGAAAACCTTACTCACTTATTTCTTGAAGGAAATGATTGAAAAAAATTTGAAGGCACAAACCGTTGGATTTGGTTTAGAAGGTTTAAAATACTTGTAAACAAAGAATATATATTTTTGACCTCTAGAGTGTGAGTTATATATTATATTATATTTATAAATTATGTTGTATGAATTGCATCATAATATTATTAGTTTATGATATACCAAATCAACTATATCAATTAAGAATTATTGCAAAGATAAAATACTAATAATGTGATGGTTTGGTCCATTGCCAGTCCATCATCAAGTTGGCTCGCATCCCACCCAAAGAGGAGAAAAAAGAGTTAGAGGAAGACCCTCGAGTCTTTCTCTTCTTGATAAGTTCGGAAAGAAAAAAAAAGACTCTTAAGGTTGCCACACTAGTGTGGAACACTTGAGGATCTTTAGAATTAGATCCCTTCCCTGCATGACCTTCCACCACGGTCGCTGCCACTTCTTTCTCTCTCTTTCTTGTGTTATTTTGCTGGAATCCTATCATTATAGTCACTAAGACACCACTAGAGCCCAAAGCGAGTCCCGATTTCCCTTCCTTTTCATCTTCTCCCATGATAACAATCATTTGCTTGCTGGTTTCCATTGATAAATCCGTCAAAATCAACCAAGGAAAGGCTTGGTTCTATATCGCTTGTTTCTAGCCTTTCTTTCTCTTTTTTTCGGTCACCACCTACACCTTTATTCATTGGTAAGTCTTTGGTCGAGCTTCTTGGCTTCCCTAGCTTTCTCTACGATGGAAGCCATGACCACCGGTGGATGGCCAATGGTCAAAACAAAGAAAGCCTGATTCCATTATTTTCTGAGTTTTCTTATTTCTTGTTGGTTAGCCATCACCGCCAATGGTCCACCACCATTTGTCATCGGCTATGCCTTGCCATCTATTGCTGGACCTCTAGCTGCACTGCCACACTCCATTAGACCAGTGACCACCTACCTTTCCCTTGCTTTGCCAAAAAGAAGAAGAACAAAAGAGAAGAAGAAGAAGAAGAAGACGACACATCTCTTTCTATTCTCTCTCTTTCTCTCTCTAAGTTGACCTATGGATCCTAGTTCAAAGTCTGATCTCCTTGTCTTATGGACTTGTATTGATCCTAGCAAGGAAATCCTGAACCACCCTAGTGCCTAGGAAGCTTGTCGAACTGATCATCTTAGTCCTGTCAAGTTTTGAAATCTATTATTGATGATCTTTATCAAATAATTTTAGTCTTGATTAAGTCTGTGCTTCCTGATTCATTGATTGAATTGCTTAAACTTGACTCACTCGGAGCCCCTATCATTCAGACCAAGATATGCTAAGCCGGTACCGTCGACCGTATTGGCCGATCGATGGTACGATTTTGTACCGTATCAAATCGAGGAGAACCGACGAAGGCAAGCAGACCCGAATCGGAAAAAGAAAAGAGAGAAAAATAGAAAATAGAGAGAGAAGGAGGAAGAAGAAAAAGGAGGAAGGAGCTGGCGGGGCTACCGGACGGCCTCCGACTGGCCGCCGTGGCCGTCGGAGGGCGCAATCCATGCGCGTGACGCCGCGGGCGTGAAATAGGGGCAACACCCCTATTTTGCGAGTTTTTTTAAAAAAATCTAGTTTTAAGTGAAGCTGACAAACGGAGGCCAGTCGGAGGGCGCAATCCACGCATGCGATGCCGCGAGCGTGAAATAGGGGCAACGTCCCTATTTCATGAGTTTTTTTAAAAAAATCTAGTTTTAAGTGAAGTCGGCAAATAGTTTGCCAGCCTTACGATTTTTGAATTTTTTTTAAAAAAAATCTCTAGTTATCGACTTCATCAGTTTAAACCAAAAAAAAAATGAAAACAGATGACGGTCTGTTTCGAAAAGAAGAAGGGAGCGGAGCCGCGGAGGGGCTCCGCCCACTCGATCGCCTTCAGGCCATCGACATCGGCTCGTCGGCCATCGGAGGCCTCACGATAGAGGCACCGTCCATCCGGTAGATCCCTTCGAGCGTCTTTCTCTCTTTCTTGCTCTCTTAAAAGCCCTATCGGGTGATACGGAGTTCGAAAGCCCTCCAGCGGCTGCAGTCAGCCACCGTCGGTCTCCGATGGCTCCCACCTCCCTCCCTCTCCTCCTCTCTCTCTTTCTCACTTTTTTTATTTTTTCTTCCGTACTGCCGATGTACTGAATTTATCGATCGAATCGTGTCGGTTCCTCGTCGGTCCGATACGATACGGGGTGTACCGATCGATTTGGCACGATATGAAAAATCTTGATTCAGACTACTATCCCTCTTGTGATGCTAGTAAAGTTATTAAATAGAATTTAATATTTCTTTCAATGTCTTTAAATAGGTTTAGCAAAATCATATAGTTGAATTTTGAAGGTTCAAAATGGAAGAGATAAGTAACACTGACATTTTTTATTTACTTTTAAATTATCAGTTGTTTTATTATAAAAATATTATTCTATGTTATTCTTAAAATAAGAATTGAGCATATGATATATTAAACTCATATTTTATTCTGAAATAGCGGTTCCATAAATATTTTTATGTTAATGGCTTGTTTATAAAATATAAACTTTATATTAATGAAATTTATATTTTTGCTATGCAAAGAAGGATTGCATAATAGTTCTACTATTAAAGATTATTTATAGACCAAGAACTTTATAAAAATTATATAGTGTCTTATTTTTGCATGATTTAAGAGAATATGATTCAATGAAATATATTTTAAAAACACTTGTTTTAAGAAAAATGAAAAGAGACTCTTAGATAGCTATATATGGCCCCTAAAGGTGGGAAAAAATTGACATCTGAAGCTAGCATCTATATAATCCTATCAGTGGATAGTAATAGTTGGCATACAATTCCACCAGTGGATAATAGTAGATGGTATACGATCTTACTAGTGGATTCGTCATACTAAACTATAAAATATCTTACTTTGAAATAATTATTACTTCTTAAATAATGCATCGCTCATATTAAACATATGCTTGATTCAATAAGATAGTGTAAGGTTTACTTATTGAGTAGTATAGCTCATATTTCTTTTATTTGTCAAAAGAAGATTATCATTAGGAATAAAGGATGATCCGATCTTGGAGTTCATGCTCACAAGCTTGGAGTTTCTATAACAAAAATTTTAGTTCTTTTATTAACTATAAATTTATAGTTTCCAATTTTTAAATTTTGAGGGTGGTATTTAAATTTGGATTTAGCCACTCTAAATCAATATTTGTTTAATAATTTGATGGATGATGGATTTGGATCTTTTATTTTATTTGAGATTATGATTGTTGGCTTTATATTATCGTGGGCTGTTCTCCTCGCTAACATGGCCATATTATATTTCAAACTTGATGCATGATAGTATTAGAGCAATAAATTTGATCATAGATAGAAATTAAGCTTAGATCTATGATTAGGGTTAGGCACAAGACGAGTATAGAAGAATGGGTTTAGATTATCTTGTACAACGAAAGCATGATGGAGTATTAGACAAAGACTAAGCATTTCTATTTGTTTGAAAATGAAGATATGATAAGTTTCAAGGATGAAACTCTTTAAAGTAGGAATAGAATGTGATGGCCCGATCAGTTGACCAGCCCATCACCAAGTTGGTCCGTGTCCCATCCAAAGAGGAAAAAAGAGTTAGTGAGAAGACTCCCAATGGGAGATCGGGAGTCGGGAGTTTTCTTCTTCAACAAGCCCAAAAGAAAAGGACTCTTAGGGCCGCTAGACTCAAGAGAAACCCTTGGAGGTCCTTTATAAATTGGATCCCCTCCCCTCCATGACCTTTCACCACAATCATCGTCCCTTCTTTCTCCCTCTTCTTGTGTTATTTTGCTAGAATCCCATTATCTTGCTTCCTAAAAATTGAGGTCGGGGATGTCGTCAGAGCCCAAAGTGAGTCTCGATTCTCCTTCCTCTTCATCTTCTCCTGTGATAAGGACCCTTTGCTAGCCAATTTCTATCAATAAATCAAACAAAATCAATCAAGAAAAAGCTCGACTATATCTCTATTTTTGGCCTTCCTTTCCATTTTCCACAACCACCGGACTACTTTCCATTGGTAAGCCCTCAACTGAGCTTCTTGACTTCCTTATCTTCCTCCAAGGCTGAGCCATGGGCACCAGTGAATGACCAACAGCAAAAACAAAGAAAGTCTGATTCTCCTATTTTTAAAGTTGTTTCTTGTTTCTTGCCAGACAATCGTTAGTACTTGTTGTCTACTGCCACTCGCTACTGGTCATGTTTTGTTGTCCATTGCCGAAACACTGGCTATACTATTGCACTCCACCGAACCATTGACCACCTTCCTTTTCCCCTGCTTTACCAAAAAGAAGAAGAAGAGAGCGAGAAGAGGACACATATCTCTCTTGATTCTCTCTCTATTCTTTCTCTTTCTCTCTCGAAACTGACCTAAGGATCCTAGTTTGAAATCTAGTTTCCTTGTCTTGTGGATGTGCGTTGATGCCAAAAGGAGGCTTTGAATCATCCTGATGTCCAGACAGCCTGTTGGATTGATCATCCCGACCGTGTTGAGTATCTTTAAATTAATTATTGATAATCCTTGTCAAATGATCTTGGCCTTAATCAAGTTTGTGCTTTCTATTCATTGATCAAATCATTTAAACTTGTGCCACCTGGAGCTATAGTTGTCTGAACAATCGTGCCTTTTTCTTATGATGCTAATAAAGTTATCAAATTGGAATTAATATTCTTTTAATGTCTTAGATAGGTTTAGTGGATTTGTATTGTTGAATTTTGAAGGTTCAAAGTGAAAGAATAAGTAACCTGACACTTTTTATTTATTTTTGAATTATCGATTATTTTATCATAAAAATAATTCTATATTATTCTTAAAATAAGAATCAAGTATATGATATTATGAAACTCATGATTTATTCTAAAATAATGGTTCCATGAATAATGTTAATGACTTGTTTATGAAACATGAACTTTATATTTATGAAATTTATATTTTTGTTATAATGAAAAGATGGATTGCATGATTTCAACTGTTAAAGGTTATTTATGGACATGAACTTATTTATGCATAATTTAAGAAAGTATGATTTAATAAAATAATTTAAGAATACTTATTTTAAGAAATATGAAAAAAAAAGCTCTCAGATAGCTATATATCATCCGTAAAAATAGATGATCCTACTAATTGATAATAGTAGTTGGTATACGACCTTGCTAATTGATAATAGTAGTTGTCATATGATCTTACTAGTAGGTAATAGTAGTTGGCATACAACCATACCAATAAATAATAGTAGTAGGTATTTTATCGATTACTATCCTATCATGGGTATAATAGTAATCTTAGCATTTAGTTTGAGAGAAATAATTGAACTATGATATGATTAATTGGCAAATGATTTATAATTTTATTTATGCTATACACTTGGAACCATGTTTGTGAAATATGAATGATTTGTGTATGAATGATTGGCTTTCTGACTTTCTTTATCATATTGAATCTATGAAATGCCTTATCTTAAAATAATTATTGCTTTTTTAATGATGCATTAATTATTCGTATCAAATTTATGCTTGATCGAGTAAGATAGTGTAAGGTTTAGTTACTAAATTGTGCAGCTTATATCTTATTTCATTTATTTTTTGAAAGAATAAGATCATTGAGAATGAAAGATGATCTAGGCTTGAAATTTATGCTAGCAAGCTTGGAGATTTGTAACAAAATTTTAATTTTTTATGATTATAAATTTATAATTCTTGATTTTATGAATTGTGAGGTTATGGGTTTTGATATTTAAATTTGGATTTAATTACTCTAAATAGATATTTATTTAATTATTTAATGGATGATGGATTTAGATCTCTTATTTTATTTGAGATTATAATTGTTGGCTTCGTATTAGCATGGGTAGTTCTTTTGATAGCATGGTCATATTATGTCTCGAATTTAGAGAGTAATAAGTAAAGAATTACTTTGATATCCTAATCTTTAAATACTAACTAGTAGACTTTTTGTGATGTAAAACAACTCCATGTAGAGATGATACTAGAAAACTATTTGATCTAGAATGGAGATATTCTCACAAATTCTTTCCTAAAAATGAAGTTATATTTTTAAAATAAATTTTACCTTGAAAGTAAAAAAATACACTAGGATCAATTTTGGCAACGTGTTTGACCTATAAGCCTATGTGGCATTGATGTGTCTGCGAAGATATATAGCTATTGCATTAAATATTTTAGACCACTTTATTAAATAACTCTTCAAATTCCAATTTAAGAAAATCTTAAAATAATTTACTGCTATTAAGTTAGTCAATTTAAATAATCATGATGTGTTGTAATGGATGATGCTACAATACGGATATCAAGAAATTAAGAAAAAGTGCAGTAGGATAAGGAAGCCATTTCAAAGTTATTTATTATTTAGGTGTTTATTTCCTTATGCTTTCCATTTTATAATACTTTGGTAATACCTAGTCTAATAATATTTGAAATAAATCAACCATCATCATGTATGTTGTGTAGAGATTGCCTGATGGTGTTTGATTTTTCTTTAAAATTATCCTAGTTTATTTTGGTTGACTCTATATTGTATGTTTCCTCATTAATTTTCGATGGCTTGCCACCCTACAATAACAAAAAAATCATTTATATGGTGTTAGCATGTAGTAGTGCTCTTGGTGATCAAAATTATGGATGGTAGCTATTACTCTTATGTATGATATAATATAATAGTTACTAATTGGTATAGTTCTATAAAATCTCTATAATTTAATATTTGATAGTCATTACTGTTGTTGTCTTCGCTATGTCATCACGTTAGATAGATGACCATATCTTTTTCTTGTGATGTAGTCTGATTTCAAGAGGCCATTGGCTAGCAAGCCCAAGATGGTAAGGAGATAATCCAGAAGCAACTAGAACCTCTATTTTACTAGCTAAGAGCTGATGAATAAATCTAGTAAAAACTAAGCTCAGATAGAAGGAAGCATGCCTAGCTTGATCTCTCGGATAATAGCTCTCTAAAGAACCTAATTGACAAAAGATCCAATAAGTTGAACTCCAAATAACCTGACCTCTTCAGGTTGGAAATGATAACCTTAGGATGAGAAGTCGAGTCAAAAGTGACACAAAATGGGTATGACTCGTCTACTCAAAAGCAATGATAGAGTGACTATGACCCACTGAATTGAAAGCGATGACAAAGCGGGTATGGCTCACCAACCTAAAGCAATGATGAATGTGCGAGACTAAGGTTTGAGCCCACATCGAATGCTTGGCCTTGCCAACAAGTATTAAAGCTTACCACCCTAGCTAACAAATCTATAGCCTATGGGTCTCGACAATTAGGATAGGTACTCTCGATCTATATTCTTACACTCGCAGGGAATCAAAATCCTCAACCTTGACCTAGCAGCATTGAGAATGGGGGTAGGACCTCGATGAACCACAAGGAAGTGGTTCCTCACCTTGTTCTTAGGAAGAGCCAACCTGAATAACTACCAGGTAATTACTGTTGGGAAATGTGTCCCAAAGTCAATCATCAGCCTATTGACGGTTGTGCTATTTGATGTAATTATACATAAATTAATTAATAAATATTATTTAATAATTTTATCATAAGCTTGTACATCTTCTATATTGAACTTTTGTGTTATGATGAAAGTCCTTAGGACTATTTTAAATCGATAAAGGAAGATTTATCATTTAGTTCCTAAATGAGTTTGTGACCAAATGATATGCTATTACTAAGATGATAGACATATCAAGTGTAGGCCGTTGTGCTCCATATAGGTTGGTTATCCTCTTAACCAAAGAGCGTGGAGATGCTGGTATGGCATGCAGGTGAAATATAGGAGTACATTTCACTGAACGTGACCAACTCTAGAGTACTCTGTTGTCAAAAATCACTCCAAAAAAAATAGGTATAAGTGTCCCTCCGACCTGAGATCACCATGGTGAATTGTAAGTAACTTATTATGCTTTGGTGTCGGACTACCTGAATTTCTAATTCAGGATCGGAAGGTTTCTAAGTACAGTCAAGTACTTATGAAGTCGATGCATGAATCAAGATAGAATTGACCACTCTAAAAGATTGAGAGAATGCTTTGTATTTCAATTTAGTAAGATCTTGGCCAGGACAATCCTTGTGAGGAGTCACAGGATTTATTAGGTTGAGACACATAATGGATGTACTGTTGAGAGTTGATAGTTTAAACTCTAAGTCATCCTAGCATCAAGGGTCAAAGGGATGAATTATATGATAACTATATCCAAATAGGTTCTTGAGTGTGGCTTTGCATACATTCGGCTTATCCGAATATCGGGTACCATTACTAGATGGTTACTCTAATTGAATAAAAATCTATTTCTGTACTATTGGATTAGATTTGAACCTATGGGGTCACACACATTAGAAGTTTTCTCCGATCACATGGCTAATTTGAAGAGTTTCAGTGGACTGGGACTCTGGTGAAGAGATCTATTGGATGCGGACTCTAGTGAAGAGTCCCACTAAATTTGGACTCTATCATTAATGAAGGATTAATTAATGATTAGATTACTAATTAGCTCAATTTGATTGAGCATTAAAGTCTGGATCAAGTCTGATTGAATTGGATTCAATTAGGTCAGGTCTGGTTAGGTTATGAGATGACCTAGTCGGTAAGGAAGAAATGATTCTAATTTGATCGGATCTATGGCTCAATTAATTTATTAATTTGATCAAATTTAATTGAGGTTATAGGAGCCTAATTAGATTAGGTTCATCATATTTATTTGGATCTAATTGGATTGAGTTTGAAAGAAATCTAATTGGTTAAACCCTAAAGTCCCAAATGAATACGACTCTCTCCCTTGCGCCACCCAAAAGGTCTCACACTTTTTCTTACCACACAAATTAGTTTGTGCATGAGAGAATTAGAAGCTAACTCTTCTTTGTCACCCATTAAGGATGGGATTTGGTTGGTTTTGAATTGAATTCAAATTGGTTTGAATTTCAACCTAAAATCCTATCCTTATCCTTCCACATGTCGGCTTCTTTTAAAGGTGCCCATTTTATGCAAGAAAAGAAGTGTTCATGATTGTTTCTATGCCTAAATTTCTTTGATAAGTCCCTCATTAAGTCAAATAAGGGTGAGAAAAAGTTAGAGTCAAATTAAAATTCAAAATGATTTGAATTGTAATAAACTCCAGCTCTTATCCTATCTTACCTGATTTGTGCGAAAACCATAAAAAGGCTATATTTTGTGCACCAACTGATGAGAGATTTTCACTGTGAGATACCAGAGAAAAGAAGGGCTAAAAACCTTCTTTGGGCATGAGGTTGGGTGGTTTCTTTCTTTCTTGGTGTGAACAAAAGAGGAGATCGATCTCCTCTCGGGTGAGAGACTTAGAACTGTTCTAGGATTTTTGGGTGAGGGAGAAATCAAAGAGAAGAGAGTCTTCATTAAATTTTTCTCTATCATCCAGCATCCTCCTCTGATCCATCTTCGACATCAAAAAGGTTCAAGGTGATCGAAGAAGGAGACCCAATCAGATCCGCCCATCAGAAACCAACTGCGCGAGCTAGCACTCCCACAGAGGGCTGATCGATCCAAGGGCTTAGTGTGGACTATCTGTAGAAGTCGGATGCTTGTACGGCTATGAGCGACTAAAGTAAACTTTCATATCTACATTCTTGATCATAGAGTTTGACTATCCATGCTCAGATATTGGGTTCGAAACCCTAAAAGTGGTAGATTAGATCTATTACTAAATACTATTTTGGTTCACATGCTTGTCATTTTAGATTCAAATTTTTATGCATATAAATTTATGTCATAGATCTATTTATAGAAGTTTTAAGATTAAATCTTATACATACATTTATAGATTAAATAGTTTAATCTAATATTCTTTCGCTGAAATTTTTTTGAAATCTATACATGAAACCCCTGCGCATTCCAATAATGGTATCAGAGCCACGATTCGATATGACATGATATTATATGTATTTAGATCTATAATTTATTTTAAATTAAATTTGATATATGATATTTAGATCTAAAATTAGTTATAGATCTAATCGCATAAACTGATATAAGGTTGTCCTACTATAAGGTTTGCCCCTTATAGTGCAAAGATTGTCCTCATTTGTACTGATCTTTATAAAATCTGATTTTAATTTGAAGTATGTAAAATTTATTTATAATAATTATTATTAATTTTGATATAATTAAATATAATAATTAAATTTGAAATAATTTAGATTAGATCTAAATTATTTAGATTAGATGATCTGAATAGCGAAGTAATCAAATTAGATTGGTCACCAGGCCATCCGATCATAGGAGGTAATAGAGATTAGATCTCTCTTTTTTTATTCAATTGAGTCCTCTTATGATATGTAGGGATGTTATTGTGACTATATCCCATGAAGATAAATATGAAAAAAAACTTTATTTTTCTGCAAAATTTTAGGATTATGTATGTGATACATTATATGAAAGATAGTTGCATCTAATCTTTGCAAATAAAATCTAGAATCATACACATATTTAGAATAGTTCTAAAATAATTATGATTGATTTTATTACTATTTATGTAAATTATTTTGATCTAAATTAATACAATTATTGTAGTTCATCTGTTGAGTCGACTCAGTATTGTTTGGGTCGACTCAAGACCCTGGTTAATCAGCTCAATTTCTGTTGAGTTGACTCAATAAAATAGACTAAAAATGATGACTAAAAGTTCATCATCAATAAGTCAATTAAGTCTAGAAACTTAGTCGACCCATTGTGATGAGTCGGCTCAATTCAGGGGTGAGTCAATTCAAATTTCAGATCTAAACGATTGTGCATAAAATTAATTATAAAATATTTATAAATTAAATTATTTTTAAATATCGAACCCTTAC
>KE504707.1:1357660-1369740 GCA_000441515.1 Elaeis oleifera
ATATGAAAAAAAATTCTTACCGTGGAGGGGGGGGGCGTGAGAAGATGGTGGTGAAGAGGAGGAGGCCAGAGAAGACGATGGTGGAGATGAGGGGCCCTGAGAGGATTGTAGCGGGGCTGGAGGGGGGAAGGGGTGCTGAGAGGACGGTGGCGGGGCCGGAGGGGGGAAGGGGCGCTGAGAGGACGGTGGCGGAGGAGAGGGGGGAGGTTTATATGAAAGAAAAATCTTACCACGGAGGGGGGGCCCTACAAGACGGTGGCGGAGAGGTTGGGGGCCTAAGAGGATGGCTGCAGGGTCGGGTGGTAGGAAGGGATGCTGAGAGGACGGCGGTAGAGGAGGGGAGGTTCTATATGGAAAAAAAAGATCTTACCAGTCACCAACAATGGCTAGGATGGCGGCGACGGCTAGAATGGTAGCGATCTTCCTAGAGGCGATGTGAGGGCAGCTCACTGGCGACGTGGGAGGAAATAAGCATTATGAGAGGAGAAGAAGAGCAGCGCACGGAGATTTACGATGGGTTTTGTTTTCACGGAAGAGAAAAGGACCGGGACAATTTTGTTCAAACAAATTATTGTCAGTTTATCGCATCATCGGTAATCTGGATAGTCACTCATTTCTCAGGCAATCTGGATTGCCTAATGAGAGGTAATCCAGATTACCAATGCGAGATAGATTATCATTAAAAATAATATCAAACATAATTATCCGATGGATCCAGTTTAAATTGCTGGCAATCTATCCAGATTGCCAGCTACCAAATGTAATCTTAGATTAATGTGATAACATTTGCTAGACATGCACATAAGTTTCATATTAGATGTAGAGTATCACTTTGTAGTGGCAAATTTCTTCGGCATCAACATGCATAAATTATTATAAATATTAAAATTACTTCTAAAGACAGGCCTCCATCCACAAGTTGAGCTCAGAACCTCATCATTGTTGACCTAATCTGCTGTCAACTGCGGTAGCAGAACTTTGCAAGTTTAATTCGAGAAATAAAAACTTTAGTACTTCTGTTGTCTCATAGGATAGCTCGCTGCAACCAAAATGGTTCTTGACAGATTATAATGCTCCACCATAGATGCAAAGTTTTCTTTGTTACTTTCGCGAAACAATATTAGTTAAAGAATTATTAAGACCTTATTGCTCATCGAGATAATCACTGTATGTATGTCATCAGTCTCTGACAGATGGTGAATAGATTTCTGCTTTAGCTATGCCTTGTACAAAGATGCTTGACGATTTGATACTTCTAGCAAAGGTGGGCCTTACATGTTACAAGTTGACCATGTGTATTTATTAAAGAAGTGTCATGTCATTGTCTGTTCTGGTACATGCATGCGTGTATGCGTCTGCTTATCGTGATGAGCACATCCACAAGTTGACCATATGATTTGTACAAGATGTTTGACGATTATACGTATATATTTATTTGTGTATGTATGTATATATATTGATCATGCCATCATCCGCCGCGTCATATTAATCTAATATTTACGTATGTGTGGATGCACGCATGCATGCGTCCAGTGCTTGCATGTGTGCATAATTACAAAGGCCTATCTTCTCTCTTCTTGTAAGTTGCAACGACCACGCAGTCTCACCAAACACCTTGTGGACAACCAATCTGATTTGGTTATGAGTTGGATGCTTCTATTATTAGACCAGATAAATCCGGTTATATTTTGACAAGTAATCATTACGTGGAGCTGACCCATGGTCAAAGAACAAAGTTGACGCCTCATAAACATGACTAATTCTCCACACATCTAAAACCAGTCACGTGCGCCAATTGCAAGATTTGCAGGCACGCTAAATATATAATTATGGAGCAAATAATTATAGCCCTCTAACGTGGCACAGGTCATACAATGAACGCCACATGTCAACCCTGTGTACCCTAGTCACTGGTGCAATGGACCAATCCAAATCCAAAGTATGTACGGTGGATCGAATTCTTTAAATACAAAGGGTAGCATGGCGTGTTGTCCACGGTGGGATTTGACGCGGTCCAATTGCACCCGGTGCATGCAATACGGAGGCGACAGCATAGCGACTGATTTGTTGGACTAGTCCCCTGGACCTGGTCCAATTAATACGTAGATCTGGTCTTTGGATGTGGGAGGCACGAACAAATTCCCAACCATATTCCAAATCCCGACCATCCACCATAAATCCTACCTTACCATCACATGCATACAAAATTCTATGCCATCATTATATCTACCGTCCAAATTTGATAATCTGGTATTCGTATCGTTGATCTTTATGCGGACGCACGCATACAAAAGCACACCGGCTTCCCTCCAAAACGGGATGGAATAGTGGAGCCTGCCTGCCGTTTATTCTAACGGAATATTCTTGCTCCCAAGAACGTTGGAATTCCGAGGGGCGGAAGCTGGCCCCCACGAGAATATCCGACGGCATAAACCCCACCGTCAACTCCCTCTCCTTCGTCCTTTAAAGACCCCCGTCCGGGCTCCTCCTCCGCCCCACCGAGAGTCCTCCAAGAGTTCCCAAAAACCTAACCTAAATCCCCTCTCTTTTGCCCCCTATTTGTTGATATTGTCCGCAATGGCTCTCAAGGCCGTCCATGTCTCCAACGTCCCCAATCTCGACCAGGTCCCGGAGAGCCCCTCCGTCGCCCTCTCCTCCGCCCGCCTTCCGAAAGGTGCCATCTCTCTCCCTCTCTCTCTGTCTCTCTTTCTTTATCTTTCGTCACTTTCTTGGATCTGATCTGATCTGGATATCTGAACCATTGGATTGGTTTGGGGGATTACAGGGGCGAAGGTGGTGCGACCGCCGTGGAAGGCGGCGGCGTTCACCGTGTTGGGCCACCGGGGAAGCGGCATGAACGCGCTGGAGTCGCCGGACCGGCGGATGACGGCCGTCAAGGAGAACTCCCTCCTCTCCTTCAACCGTGCCGCCAGCTTCCCCATCGACTTGGTCGAGTTCGACGTCCAGGTGCGACGCCGTTGGCCTTTTTCGCGATCTCCGACGCTCGTCTCTTGCTTCTGTTTTCTTTACCGTACCGTTATTGGGCTCCTTTCTCGCAGCCGAGTTCTTTCCCCTCTTTCACTTTAACTTGCCGGGTCTTTAATTGCGTGGGCCGACTAATTGGTCTCTCCACGCCGATCGGAGGAAAGTTGTTAGGTTAATAAATAAATAAATAACAAAGAAGCGCTTGTCACGTGATTTCAGACCGGACCGGAGAACGCGGCCGGTCCCGGGTCAGACCGTGAACGTTCACGTGGTCCGATTTTGGATGTTGGAGTGCGTGGTGTCGCAATTACTGCCGTCGGATACGGGGAGAGAACATGTGATGGTGCGGGGGACCACGGAATCTTCTCCGGTGGTTGACCCAGCGGTCAATCCTGTTGGTGGGCTTTTGAGAGGTATCACAAGCCATGCAGCTCATGCTTTACGATTCGAGCTGGCATGATTTCTTAGCTCGCACATCATAAAGCGCAGCTGTATGGTGGTGCATGGTCTTATTTCGGCCTGATGAGAAATTGACTCATTTGTAGTGCAAATAGATGATATATATTTTGGTAAAACATGGATGCTAGATTTAGAATAGCTAGCGTTATGAAAATTTGAATCTTACTCTTCTCAGAAATAGAAAAAGAAGAAAAATGTGGTTTTTTAATGGTTTTAATGGGAAAAAAAGAGGTTGTCACCAAGAAGAAAGATGATTTGAAGATGAAGTAATATTAACTCTACAAAGGAAGAAAGAGTATGAATTTTTAAAGTGGTTGCCACATCGTTGGCTCAGATGATGGGTTCGGAGCATGACAATGGCTTCTTCTCATTTTATTATTGGACATTCTGCTTATGCATCAATACATATTGAAGAATGGAAAACATGTCCTATGGTATTTTTTTATCAAAAATAGTTTGATCTTGATTTATTATGCTAGTGATAAAAGATGCTTCAATGAAGTGTTTAACAAGGAAGGAATAAGATTCTTTATTTGATGCTTCAACATTGGGATCTGTCTTCAAAAAAAAGGCACCGAAATATGTCTTTGCTGTCTGATGAGTCTGAGGTTGCCATCCCAAGTAACACCTAGAGACTAGAGAGAGAAAGTCTGGTGTCGTGGAAATTGTCATACTGCGCATTTTGGTATCTTGCAAAATATGTCCACTAACTTGGGAAAACACTTGATGGTTATGGTTATTGTTACTGTCAATTATTTGAATCCAAGCATATTCTTTGTGCCTTTATTATTCTAGCTGATGTGGAATAATGATTCTGTCTATTTGTCATTTAGGATCCATACATATATGGAATATGGTCCATTTGCTTGGCCTTAATACCCTTCAATAGTCTTCGTTCTTCATGAGTAGCAAGCTTATCAAAATTGTCGAACCAAATTGCCATTTTCCTTCCTCTCAATCTCCACAATTTTCATCATCCTGTGTTCCCGGAACTGATTGATCTATCTTTTTGTTTTTTCTTCTATCTTGTTTTTTAATTAAAAAGTAAATTGGTTGGTGAAGAACCTTAGAGGAGAACCATGGATGTCATTTTGTAGGTGACCAGAGATGGATGCCCGATCATCTTTCACGATGACATGGTCCTTACAGAAGAAAATGTAAGTTTGTCTCTGCCTTTTGAACTCTTGGTTCATTTTAAGCCAAACTATTTTTCAACTCATTTTCTTGACACATTCTATTGCCTTTGGACTATGTAGGGAACATATCCGAGAGGCGGGTGACAGATCTCTACTTGGAGGAATTCCTGTCTTATGGGCCTCAAAGAGAGAATGGGAAGGTAATTCTCACTATATCTTCTGTATTAATCCTCTGTTTAAATCAAAGAACTCAATATATGATGTTTTTATTTATTTATTTATTTTGGGGAATGCATGGGACTTCAGGTGGGGAAATCATTGTTTAGAAAGGCTAAAGATGGGAGAGTTTTGAGTTGGATTGTAGAAGATGATGATTCTTTTTGCACATTGCAAGAGGCATTTCAGAGGGTTAATTCCAATATTGGTTTCAACATCGAGCTAAAATTTGATGACTACATTGTTTACCGAGAAGAAGAGCTTACTCATGCTCTTGAAGCCGTCTTGCAGGTATGGTTTCTTTAGTTCATTTCATGTTCCGGTCGTAAATCTATTGTTAGAAAGCTTAATACTCCACAATTCAAAATTGTTAATGGATGTTTCCAATTTTTTTCTCAATTATGTTGGTCAGGTAGTTTTTGAGTATGCCAATGATAGGCCCATCATCTTCTCAACCTTCCAACCTGATGCAGCACAGCTAATTAGGAAACTGCAGAGCATTTATCCTGTAAGTAGATCTTGTATGTCTTAGTCCCTTTTTAAGAAAGAAGGATGGGAAATATCCATCATTATCACATATTAATAAGAAGTAACTATTTTGTTTTCTGAGAGTATAATAAGAATCAGGACCAGCCAAAATGTGCTAAAAATATGTGTAAGGGGATAAGAAAACTATATTAAAGGCGATATGGTTTTGTTATAACAGTGTTTTTGATTCTTGGTCTAGGTGTTTTCCTCACTGAGGCTGGGACTGAAACCTTCGAAGATGTGAGAAGAAACTCATTGGATGAGGCCATCAAATTATGCTCGGCATGTGGCTTGCAAGGCATTGTTTCAGAAGTCAGAGGAGTCTTCAGAAATCCATCGACAATAGCCAGAATCAAAGATTCCAATCTTTCCCTTCTGACATATGGCCAGCTCAAGTAAGCCTTTTTTTCTAGCTTGTTAACATGGCTCATGCTTTGTTCTATCCAGCTTCGTGGTTGCTGATGTTTTACAATTCATGTGCAGCAATGTTCCTGAAGCTGTTTACATGCAGCATCTGATGGGAATCAATGGTGTAATTGTTGACCTGGTTAAAGAGATCACAGAAGCTGTTTCAGATTTCACCAGACCAGCCACCGAGGAAGGAGAGGAGCAGATTAAGGAGGGACAAGGCCTAAATTTTCACAGCGTGAGCTCTCGTTCTTGCTCAAGCTCATACCTGAACTGGTACAGTATTAGTCCAGAAGCAACCAACACGGGGTTTTGTTGTATACTGGGTGGTATTAATCACTTCATAAAAGATGGAGTAGTGGCTGGAGATGATTCAGTGACACGTTAGTGTAAGCAAAACTGGAATCAATGGATAAAAAAGTTTTCCTTCAGCTTTCCTGCTAAAATCACTACTGACTAATATATCATCTCTGGGATTTAATCTCCATTGAGAAGTTGTGGATGTGGTGGTGTCAATGGAAGATCGCAAAACTCCTGTTTCATGTATGATTTTAGAAGAGCATGGAGTTTGTTCGGCATGGCTCTATGGGTTTAGCTTTATTCATTAGTAAGGCCTTGGGGATTCAGAATCAATGAGAGAATGCTTTAAAATGTTCTGAACTTAAAAAGAGGGATGTGGTGCCACTGCTTTAAAATTGCTTGGGGTTAAGTGGTAGAGTGTCATCGAAACAGAAAACGGCAGCCAAGTCGGGTTAAGCAATGTGCGATGACTCTCTTGAGCATCAACAAAAGTGCTCCGTTCCACCGAAAGATGCACTTCTCCAATAGAAAAAGAATAAGAGATTATCTGGCATTTGCACCAAAAATAGGGATGGCTAAAAATGTTGCAGGATTTTCAGTATAATCCTATAGGAATATCCAAACAGCCCTTATAAATATCCAAACAGGCTCTTAGTATGCTGAATCAGTAGGTTGAAGATCTACAACATTTTAGCTTCCTGGAGTTGGTTCCTAGATAACATAGGCCTTGAGCCAGCTAGCTAGATAAGCTTTCTGCTGTACCCCAATTTGATCGGGGCTTCGGCTGCCCCTTGTTATTAATTTTTTTGGAGTAGCAGCTTCAGCTGTAATTTCAGGTTTAAGCGTGCATGATAAGGCTTCAGGCCCATAAAGATATAAGTGCGTCTAATGTAACTTAACAATATGAATGCTTGGAGGAAAAAAAAAAGACAAAGGAAAAGAAAGATACAAGGCAATCAAAAATATCAGAGTGATATTGGTGTCATATTTACCAATGTTGTTGCTTTAGAGGAAGTCTAATTGCCATATATGATGGCTGGAAATGGGCCGGGCCGAGCTGGGCCACACTCCTGCTCGAATCTTCGTTTCAGGCTTTGGGCCAGGCTTAGACCCGAAGTTTTTAAAATTCCAGCGAGCTCGAGCCCAAGACCGACCGAACCCAATAGGGGTAGCCTAATTAGAATTTTAGCCAGCTCTCTTTCTTTTCTTAAAAAATTGAAAAAATAAAAGAAAAAGGCGAAGCCCTAACCTTAACAAATCCTCCCACGGCTCTTCCATCTCCTTCTATATGTAGCTTCTCCACACCTACCTCCGGTGCCACCAGTAGCTCCTCCGCCCGTTTGTGGCTCTTCTGCCCTCGGTCTCCCTTCCTCAACCCCCTCTGCCCCACGCTTGTGGCTCCTCCACCCTCAGTCCTCCTCCCCCACCCCCCCATGCCTATTGTTCCCTACCCGTGGCTCCTTCACCTCCTTCCACCTATGGCTCCTCTTCCCACGATGCCCGCAGCTTCTCCGCACCACAACCACCTCCCCCCAACCCGCCGCGCCCACAGCTTCTCCATGCCAGCATTGATGGTGTAGATGACGTCAGATATGCAGACCTCAGTGTCGAAGTAGCGGACGTCCTGGTTCAGAGCCGCCTCCAAATACTTGATCCTTATATTGGTCATCTATCGGAGCAAATCTCGGAGCATATGCATGGTGGATAGCACGCAATTGGAAACTAGTGAAATATAGGGGGGTAACGTGGCATGTTATTCACCGTGAGATACAGGGGATAATGTGGCGTGTTATTCACCGTAGTGCATTATTGAATTTTTGATCGAGCTGGACTTAGGGCTCAACTAAAGATATATCCGAGCCTGATCCGAAAAACAAACGTGCTCTATAATTAGGTCCAAGCTCGACTTGAACTATTTTTGATCTAAGTCAGGTTAGTCCGAAGCCTGACCTGAAGTCAGGCCAACACGATGGACCTCGGATCGGTCCAAACCTAGTTCCAGCCCTATACATGAAGCAAAAGCATTTATTCTTCTTTTCTTTATTTTCCTTTTGGTTGTGGATCTTGGGATGGGAGTGGGTAGTTTTCATTCAAAAAAGATGTTATGAAAAGAAAAAAATTGTACCAAAAGAAAATATCTTTTCAAAGAAAGAAGATTTATGCTGAAATTTATTAGTTCACTTGATAATGTGTGGATGTGTGCATGTGCAGGCATGTGCGCATATGTACATATAGATAGATGAAAGGGAGGCATTAACTACCCAATTCCAAGGACCCAACCTATTAGGTTTGTTTTCTTTCCGCATAAATCAAAAAGCATCCAAAAATATGGAAATCTCATGTGCTGTGCATATGAGGTAGAGGATCGGGAGTCTTCCTCTTCCCTATTTCCAGCTAAGACAAGTGGTCCTAGGGCAGCCAAACCCTAGGAAGCTTGGTCCATAAGAGCCTTCTCCCTTTCCTAGCCACTTTGCCATCAAACCCTGTCCATCGTCAGTAAGAAATTTTTCGATTTTTTCTTGATTTTCTGTGGAGGGTCATTAAGATTTTTTTGACAAACCGACCATACAACCTTATCGGAGCCAAGATAAAGCCTAGATCTCCCTTTATTCTTTCTTCCGATCTCTAAGGGGATTGCCGTTGTTAGGATTTAGGCCAGCGAGGTGCCAGATTAATGTTAAAATAGGGCCATCCCTTGTTTCTCCTCTTTTTCTTTCTTCTGGCTAGCCGCCAGCATCGAACTTGCTGTGCTCGAGTTGTCGGGGTCGGTGCAGCCAACAGGATGGGGACAAGTTGCCGCCACCACTGGGGATCGCATGTATGGGGGAGAGGTGGTCCCTAAAATCTTCCACCTCTATTCTTCCAAGTTAAGGAAACACAAAAGAAAAAAAGAAGAAGAAAAAAACAAAGAAAGAACAGAAAAAAAAAGTGAGAGAGTTTCTCTCTCTTCTCTCTCTCCCTTCCCTCTCTTCACTTATTTTCTCTCTCTACTTTCTTTCTCTATGAGTTTCTCTCTATAATTTTTTCTCTCTTCATGGATTTATTTCTCTAAAAATCCAATAGATTAGTCGAGGGTCCAAATGTTTAGGTATATTTCAATCGAATAGTTAATCCTGGAAGGGGTCATGATAGGGCTGGCAATTTTTGACATGACACACGAACACGATACGAAACTGACACAAAAAATATAAATTTGGATTGGGTTTGTGCGGGTTCGAATCAAAAATAGGTTGATACGATTACAACCCATAAAATTTATATAAGTTCACAGGTTGACCCATGAATGCGAATCCAACCCACCTAATCTGTTTAATATTTTTATAAATTTTTTAAAAGATAAGATTATTTTTGAAAAACTTTAAGATAGTCCTAACTTCATAAAATATAAACATAACAAACACACTCTCAAACTCATTCCTTCTCTCTCTCTCTCTCTCTCTCTCAAACTCTAACACAAACACATCTTCCTCCATAACCATAAGTTATGATAAGAACTGTTTAATATTGTATAATTTTAATATTGTATAAAACTATTTATGGATTTTTCATGGTTATATTAGTATGGATGGATGGATTTTTTATGTTATTTGTTACCAGTTGTATACTTATATTATTATATTATTTGTATTTTATTAAATTATTGAAATAGATATATCTTTATAATTTCACAATCATATCATAAACGGGTCATGTTCATGTCAATCTGACATGATCCGTTTAATAATCGTATTTGTGTAGATGATCCATTTATTAAGTAGGCCGTATGCGGATTGTAAATCTTGACCTGTTTAATAAATGGATCATATTCAGATTTAGCTTATACGGGTTCGTGTCGAAAATGAGTTGACCCATTTATGATCTGTGAACACAAATGGCCAGCCCTAGTTATGAACTTACAAAGTTAGGATCATTTATCATAAATTTCTATCATTTTTAATCATCTATGATTTTTATGTTTGATCTTGATTATATAGAGGTGTGACTGATTGTACAAGATGACAAGTGGAACTCCTTATCTCCGAGTTCGTAGATCAAGAAATTCATCAATTATTGTGTTTGAGTCAATCACTGATAGAGGTAAGGATTTTTCAACATGATCATCTGTGTAATATATAGATGCACCTATATACATGATATCATATATCTTATATATATTGGTATGAGTATTATACATTGTTGATTTGGTATTCCATAGATTATGATTAATTGATGCTTAATTATAAATATTATGCTGTGTGAGGAAAGAAAAACATGACTTAATATAATTGATGGGGTGGGCGGCATCTAGGTTGGTCATGTAAGAAACATATATGATATATGCTAGGTCAGCTTCAAGTTGGGATGCAGTATTATTATTTTGGCCTATCATGGACTGGAGTATGATTGTGATTAATCTAATGCTGAAAATCAAATTATGACTTTAATAATATGGATGAGGTATGGACGGTATTTGGATTGATTGGTCATACAAGAATGTGGTGTGTTTGGGTTAGCCTTAGGCTAGGATGCATCATTGTGTTTGACCTACCATGGGCTGGAGCATGTTGTGATTATTCTAATATTAAAAATTAATAATAATTTATATAAATTATAAGTATGAAAAAAAAGAATATGTGGATTAGTCGGCCATGTATGAAATGTAGCATATTAGCCACATGCTCAGATATTTTAGCCTACCATGGGCTAAAGAATGATTATGAGTAGTCCAGTACTGAAATCAAATCAAGATGATGAATCGTGTCTAATTGAAGGATATATGGACTAATCGGCATGTATGAAATGTGATGCTTATAGTGTTAGCCATAGATTGAGATGTGGTTTTCGATCACGGATGAAAGCATGATGTGTGACTAGCCTACTATAGGCTGAAACATGAGCAGATCTAGTCCACTGACAGAGTGATAATGTGATCATAGTCCAATTGTATTAATCAAATAGTAAAGAAAAAATTCACTGAGATATTGTTGAATCAAATTATTGTTTATAAATCATATTTATCTTGAGATTTTTGCATAGTGATATGCATACAACTGAGTAGCTATATGGTTGGATTTGATGTGCATATTGGCATGGCTTATATATGTGTGATTTATACCATACATATTATTTTATTGAGCATTATTCAAATTATTGATACATAAATCTTATTGTTTATTATATGCTAATATTATCATAAAGGTAATTCATATTCATGTAGGTCTGAGCGTGGGAGATTCTTACTGGGTTGAAAAGCTCACACTCTTTTTTTCTTCAAACTTGCAAGGAGCATAGTATCGGTTAGATTGGGCATCAAGTTTGAGCACTGGAGTCCTTAGTTAGTTAATTGATTTTCTGATGCCAAATAAATATTTCAATCTTGTGAGCATTATTCAATAAAGATGGATTGATTTGATTTGATAAATATAATTAAAATTTTAGAATTCTGTCGATATTTTTATAGACTTATTTATTATTTAGGTCTTACATGATTTCTAAGGCATTGCTCTTGGGTTCATGTGGCCGTGTCACATGGCCAACCCAGGTGTTGGATTGGGGGATGACAGAGTGGCATCAGAGATTAGGTTATGATCATTTGGGACTATGACATAAGTAATTAGGACAAGACATAGGTTATATTGAAAACTTAAATTTATGATTATTAGGGATTATGGCAGAGATGATTCATAGAGTTTGGCTTTCGATGGACAATTTGTATCTTTGTTTATAATTTGAGAGGTTGATAATCCATGATTTTATTGGTTCAGAGTTTATTTAGCAAATTCGAGAACTTTGGTGGGTTAAATTAGAGTGCATAGCGAAAGTGAAATGGTTTAAGCGAAGGAATTATGATAAAGATTTTGAATTTCTTTTTCTAATAAAGAAGGTTATATAGGAGTTCGAGGATAAGATAAAAATTATATATCCTTAAGATTTCGACATTACGGTATGCTAATTTTGAAGATGAAATTATTTAATTGGGAAGAACTAAGGACCTAAGCTATTAGTTTTTTGTCTTTTCTATATGAATCTTAAAGCATCTAGAAAAATAAAAAAAATTATGGAAATCTC
>KE504707.1:1423529-1434989 GCA_000441515.1 Elaeis oleifera
ATTTACCTACCCTCTATTGCAAGAGGCGCCACTCAGACTGCCTTATCTGACTGAGACATCCCATATACTTATCAAAAGAGGTTGATGTCCTACCAATTAAGTCTGATTTTAATGAAAAAAAATCAGATTTTAAAAATAAAAATCTTTATGAGATAAGGATGTACCTTTTTAAGTTAATTGGTTCCTGATTTGAAGGATCTATTTAAAGAGACAGTCTTTTAGGGTTTGAAAGAATAGAATTTTGTGAAACAAAAACTCTCCTCTCTCCTTCTCCATGCCACACTCTCTCTCTCTTCTATTTCCCATGCCCAAGGGTTGTTCCACATTCCACACACCAAGAAGAAGTAGGGTCTTCTTCTACAGCAAAAAATGAGGAGAAGGAGGTTGCAGTTCAAAGGTTGAAGTTACCGTTTAGATTATTTGCTGATTAAGGAAGGTTCAAAGAAGCATAGATCTTTCTTGAAAAGAAAGATCTAACATGAGAAGAAGGATTCAAGATTGATCCTGATAGATACCTATAGAGGTCAGACAAGTGTGCGGCTCAAGGATCTTCGAATTTGAGATCATCGACAGTGGTGAATTTCTATTCGCACAAAGGTATTGAGATTTGGTCTCATCCTTATTTATTTTTTAGATTATATGTATATCTTTACTCCTAGACTTGGATAGGATTAGATGAGATCTAATGCATGTGGTTTAAAGGGTTTAATCCGATTGTTTTTCACTGTGATTGAAAATTTTTGAAATCTATACATGCATCCTACCCGATTTTCTAATGTGATGTCACCTCGATCCATGATTTCATGGATAAGATGATAGTGTCGCAGAATGTATTTGGTTCTGTGGTACAACTTGAGCTTCTTTGCTTACGCTATGGCTCCAGTACTATCATAATATAGTAAAATTGGACCATCAAAAGAGAAAACTACTCCAAATTCAGTGATGAACTTCTTCAACCAAATAGCTTCTTTGTAGCATCAGATGCCGCAATATATTCCACTTCGCATACTGAGTCAGCCACCGTATGCTGCTTGAAATTCTTCCAGCAAATTGTTCCTCTATTCAAGATGAACACATAGCCCGATATACTTTTGCTGTCATCGTAATCTGATTGAAAATTGAAATCAGTATATCCCATAAGTTTCAAATCAGTGTCTCTATAGATAAACCATTGATCCTTAGTATTTATCAAATACTTAAGTATTATCTTCACAACCTTCGAATGGTTCTCTCCCAGATTAGACTGGTCCCTACTCACTACTCCTAGTGAATAAGCCACATCCGGTCTCTACACGTTATGGTGTACATAATAGATCCCATTGCCAAGACATATGGGATTCTATTCATATGCTCTCTCTCCTAAGGGGTTGTTAGATAATCTTTTTTAGAGAAAAAAATTTCTTGGCCGATTGGTAGATAGTCTTCTTTGAAATTTTTCATGCTGAACCATTTCAGCATAGTATCGATGTACGTGGATTGACACAATCCAAACAACTTTTTAGATCTATCTCTATAGATCTTCATCCATAGAATGTAGGATGCTTCTTTCAAATCATTCATGGAGAACTGCGATGATAGCTATAGTTTTACACTTTACAAAGTCGGAATATCATTTTCTATTAATAATATGTCATCCACATATAGCACAAGAAAGATGATTACAGAATCATTAGCCTACTTGTAGATACAAGATTCTTCTACGTTTCTAGTGAAGCCATACATTTTGATCGTCTTATCAAAATGCATATTCTAGCTCCTAGATGCTTGCTTCAGTCCATAGATAGACCTATTTAGCTTGCATACTTTAGATTCATCTGAGGATGTGAATCCTTCAGGCTGTATCATATACATCTCTTCTTCCAACTCTCCATTAAGGAAAGCAGTTTTGATATCCATTTGTCAGATTTCAAAATCTAAGTATGCCGATCATGGACTTGAGTATTACCACAGAAAAGAACGTCTCATCATAGTAATACCATAATATTGATGGTATCCCTTGACAACTAGATGGGCCTTATAGATCTCCACCTTCTCGTCCACTCTTTTCTCTTGAAAATTTATTTACACCCTATGGATTTAATCTTTTCGGGTGGAACAACTAGTGTTTATACACCATTGATCTCCATAGACTCCATCTCAGATTTTATGGCATCAATCTATTCTTTGAGTCGGGCCTTTGCATAGCATCCATGTAGGTGATCGGATCATCGGTTCTCATCTAGTTCGACAAGATCACCATCCTAGATCAAAAAACTATAGTATCTGTTCGATTGACATGGTACTCTATTGGATCTCTTTAATAATGCCTCTACAAGCTTTGGATTTGATTCTCCAATCAAATTTGATTCTATATATGTCGATATTTCTACCTTACGAACTTCACTAAGTTTGATTTTACTGACATTAGTTTCTTCTCCAAGAAATTTTTTTCTAAAAAGATTATCCTACTACTGACGAACATCTTTTGTTCTTCAACAAGGTAGTAGTACCATTTAGTTCCTTAGGGTACCTTACGAATAAGCATTTATCGGATTTAAGTCCAAGCTTATTTATCGTTAAATACTTTACATAAGCCAGATATCTCCAAATCTTAAGGTGTGAGAGCACTGACTTATGTCCTGACCATATCTCATATGATGTTTTATTTACAGACTTGCTCGAAATCTTATTAAGTATATAGCAGATAGTTTCAAGAGCATATCTCCAAAAAAAGATTGGTAGAGTCACAAAGCCCATCATGAAACGAACCATATCTAACAGTGTTTGATTCCTTCTTTCTGACACCCCATTATATTATGATATTTTAAGAGGGATCCATTGTGAGAAAATTCTATTCTTTTTTAGATATATCAGAAAATCACTGACGAGATATTTACCTCCTCGATCTGACTGAAAATTTTAATACTCTTTTCAGTCTATTTTCTACTTCATTACAGAATCGTTTGAACATTTCAAATGATTCGGATTTGTGCTTCATAAGGTAGATGTATCCATACCTTAATAAATCATCAGTACATATAATGAAGTAATAATATCCTCCTCTGATGTCTATATTCATAGGTCCACATACATCGCTATATACTAGGCCTAAAATATCACTGGCTCGCTCACCTTTTCTCTTAAAAAGTGATTTGGTCATCTTACCAAGTAGACAGGATTCACATATTGGTAATGATTCACAATCATTAATTTCAAGGATACCCTCTTTGATCAACCTGTCTATTCTATTTTTGTTCACACAACCCAGCCTACAATACCAAAGATAGGTATCGCTGACATTATCTATCCTAGGGTATTTGTTCGATATATGCATTACACCAACAGATTGTGATAGTAAGTATATACCATGTTTTAATTATTCTCACATGATTTTAGTATCATTCATAATGATATAACAAAATCATCCTTTATTAAAATTTAAAATCAAGTTTGGCCAAAAGGCCTACGAGATGATATTCATCAGAAAGAAAGGACAATAATGACACTCATCTAACATGACACTACTAGACTCGAAAATAAACTACATAGTTTCTAAAGCTAGAATTGAAACAAGACTTCCATCTTCAATGTTCAAAAATCGCTTACCTTCTCTAAATTTTCTATTGATCTGCAGTTTCTACAATGAATTATAAATATTAATCAGACTTTTGATATTTGAAGAAAAATCGACAGCTCAAAGCATGTATTTTTTAAAATTTTGCACAGCAGAAGATAGTAGATTAAATATTTTAATCTCCTACACATACTTTAGATCAGATCTAAACTACCTAGTAAGGATCTATGACATGAATTTTGTATACAAAAAATCTGATATAAAGAAAAACTACATCAATGCCCTAGATCAGATTTAACTGTTAGATCTGATCGGATGAGTTCAGAACTCATTATCTTTGCATGATTTGATGATCATCGCTGTTGATAGATATGGTACGAGATTCTTTCTAATATCGAGCAGCCACACTGCTCATCCGACCTCTACAGATCATCCATTCGAAGTCTTGATCAGATCATCCTTTTCAGAAGTGCTAGCTCACGCTGAAGGCTTAGGATGACTGATTTAAGCTCCTTCCTTTGGATCACTCCTTTCAGATCAGAAGATGGAGCTACACAAGGAGGTGGTGGTGTGGGAGATTGGAACAAGACTCTATTGTATTTCTTCTCACTCAAAATTTAGAATCGAAACCCTAGAACCCACCTTAGACCTCATACCCAAAGAGAAAGATCTTTTCCACTATTTTCATGCATAGAAGCCCGCCCCCTTCTCTGATTTTACATGCCCCAACTCAGATGTTTCTCATGGAAAATCCAATCCTTTTTGTTGCATAAAATTTCATCCCTTCTTAAGGTGGCATCCCATGAAAGATAAGGATAAGATGAGGTGGTTTGGTTCAAGTTCAAATGATGGTTTATCCTTATCACCTATTCAAATCAAATTTGAATCAAACTTGAACCAAACTTTATCCTTATCCATGGAGCTTGGAAAGTGGGCAACAAACATCTAAATGGCATGAAAAAAATTCATGCAAGAACCAATTTCATGCGTGAGAAGGGTGGTTGGTATTTAGGGAAGAGTCCAACTTGATTTGGACTCCAAGTTCAAATCTAAATTCAAACCATTTGAACTTAGATTTTAAAGCAACCAAATCCTAATCCAAAAGGGATCAGAAAGTGGGTGACATTCACTTCTGGGTGTGAGAAAAAAAATCACGTAAGAACATTTCTTGCATGGAGAAAAGAAGGGCGCAGTGATGAGGTAGCGCATAGGCTTGGTTCAAACTAATTTGAACTTAAATTTATCTAATTAGGTTCTTAATCAAACTAAATTAGATTAGATCCAATTAGACTATTGAATCTAATCTAATTAGATAACAAATAATCTTAATTAAATTTTAATCAAATTAAAAATAATCAAGCTCAAGTTTCGATCAAATCAGGAATCAAACACTTTTAGCGAATATGTCATCTTATAACTTAATCAGGTCAAACCAAATTGAATCTAATTCAATTAGATTTGATTCAAACCTCAATGCTCAATCAAATTGAGCTAATTAGTAATAAAATTACTAATCAATCCTCCTATAATTCATCAAGAATTAGCAAATTAATTTATTATAACTTCAACACAAGGTTAATCATTAATCAAATTAACGATTATACTCTAGAATGATTCTCAATCATCGATCAGTCACATGATCAGTCAGAGGCATCTTTTGAGTGTAACCCCATAGGTTCGAACCTAAGTCGGTAGCATAAGAATAATTTCCTATACCAATCAAAGTGACCATCTAGTAATAGTAACCGATGTCCGGATAGGTCGAAAGTTTGCAAAGCAACATTCAAGAATCTATTGGCATATGGTTATCGTATAATTCATCTCTTTGATCCAAATACTCAAGGTGATCTAGGATTTAACTATCAATCCTGAAAAGATCATCCATATTATATTTCAACTTTTAAATCCATCACATAGATTATCCTGATCGAGGTTTTACTGAATTGAAATGCACTGATGCATTAACTTCTACTTATTCGGAGGGTCAATTCTATCTTGACTCATACACCGACTTCGCAAGTACTTGACTGTACCTAGAAATATTTCATCACTGAATTAAAAATTTAGATAGTCTGACATCAAAGTACAGTGAGTTGCTTGCAAGTCACCATGGTGATCTCAGATCAGAGGGATACTTATATCCATATCCTTAACGAGCTACTTTTGACCACAGAATGCTCAGTAGTTGGTCACATTCAGTGAGATGTACCTCTACGTCTCACTTGCATGCCATGCCAGTATCTCCACACTCCTTGGTTAAGAGGATAACCAATGCACATGGCATACAAGACCTATACTTGATATAGCTATCATCCTAATAATAGCATATCATTTGGTCGTGAACTAGGATTTAAGGACTAAATGATATATCCTCCTATATCAATTCAAATAGTTCTAAGGACTTCATCACAAAATAAGAGTTCAAATAAGATACACATAGAGTGATAAAAAATTAATAATATTTATTATTTTAACCATTCATATATAATTATAATAATTAGCTCAATCATCAACAGGCTAGCGATTGGCTTTAGGACATAACTCCCAACAACTCCTACTTAGACTAAGCTAATCGGTACAGTATCATATATCCATCTTTGATTTATCATCTTCAAACTTCTTGACACTGAGGATTTTAGTAAATGGATCGACTAGGTTCCCCTTCTCGTTGATCTTCTGAAGCTTGACATCACCTCGATCCATGATCTTCCGATTCAAGTGGTAGCGGTGCAGAATGTGCTTAGTGCGCTGATGTGACTTCGATTTCTTTGCTTGAGCAATAGTACTGGTATTGTCACATTACAATAAGATAGGGCCATCAAGGGAGGGTGCCACTCTGAGCTCACCGATAAACTTTCATAACCACACAGCTTCCTTTGCAGCATCGGATGCCGTGATATATTCTACCTCGCAAGTAGAGTCAGCCATGATGTGCTGCTTGGAGCTCTTCGAGCATACTGCTCCACTGTTCAAGATATAAATGTATCCAACATGCTCTTACTGTCATCATGATCCGACTGAAAATTAAAGTCTATAAATCCCATAAGTTTTAAGTCAGATTCTCCATAGATAAGCCACTGGCCCTTAGTATTTCTCAAATACTTAAGGATAATCTTTACAACCTTTCAATGGTTCTCATCTGGATCGGATTGGTATCTACTCACTACCCCTAGTGAGTATGCCATGTCCGATCTTGTACATGTTATGGTGTATATAATAGATCCTACTATCGAAGTATATAAAATTTTACTCATATGCTCTCTCTCTCTTGAGGAGTTATCGGACAATCACTTTTCGAGAGAAAAATTCTCTAGCCTATCGAAAGATAGCTTTTTTTGAAATTCTCTATATTGAACCGTTTCAGTACAATATCAATGTACATGAACTGGGATAATCTAAGCAACCTCTTAGATCTATCTCTATAGATCTTCATCTCAAAGATAAAGGATGCTTCTCCCAAGTCTTTCATGGAGAACTGTGATGATAACCAAATCTTTATTTCCTATAATGTAGAGATGTCATTTTCGATTAAGAGAATATTATCCACATACAAAATAAGAAATACTATCATAGAATTATTAACCCACTTGTATATGCAGAGTTCCTTTTCATTCTTAGTGAAGCTATATGTTCTGATCACTTTATCAAAATGCATGTTCCAAATTTGAGATGCTTGCTTAAGTCCATAAATGGATCTTTAAAGCTAGTACACTTTAGACTCGTCTGTGAATATGAAACCTTCAGATTATATCATATACATCTCTTCTTTTAGCTCTCCATTTAGAAAGATTGTTTTCACATCCATTTGTCAGATTTCATAGTCCAAATGTGCTATTACTGTAAGCATGATCCGAATAGACTTGAGTATTGCCATAAAAAAAATATCTCATCATAGTCAATACCATAACACTAATAGTAATCTTTGGTAAACAGACGGGCTTTATAGATCTCCATCTTTTCATCTGCACCCCTTTTTCTTTTGAAGATCTACTTACATCCTATGGATTTTACCTCTTCAGGTGGGTCAACAAATGTCCATACATCATTGACCTTCATAGACTCCATTCTGAATTTTATGGCTTCTAGCCACTTATCGGAGTCAGACCTCTACATTTCATCCATATAGATAATTGAATCCTCGTTGTTCTCATCGAGTTCAACTGGATCAGCATCTCAGACCAAAAGATCATAGTATCTGTCCGACTGATATGGTACTCTATCGGATCTCCTCAAAGATATCTCTATAATAGATTTCAGATTTGATCTAATCAAATCCGACTTTATAGGTTTACTAGATTGTGTCAGTTCTTCTACCGATCGAACTTCATCAAGTTCAATCTTAGAGGTATTAGTTCCTTCTTCAAGTAATTTTTTTTTCAAAAGACTATCCTGTTACTGACGAATATTTTTTATTTATTAGCAAGATAGAAGTAATACCTTTAGTCTCTTTTGGATACCTATAATAGATATTTATCAGATCTAGGTCTAAGCTTGTCAGTTTCAAATATTGACATAAGCCGAACACCCCTAAATCTTAAGGTGAGAGAGTACTGGCTTACGTCCTATCCACATCTCATGTGATGTTTTACTTATAGACTTGAAACTTTGTTTAGAATATAACAAGCTGACTCAAGTGCATATTTTGAAAAGGAGATCGACAGACTTGCAAAGCCCATCATGGACTAAACCATATCTAAGAGTGTTCCAGAAGGGATCCACTACAAGAGAATCTCATTCTCTTCTAAGTATATCAGAAACTTACTAGAGAGGTATTCACCTCTTTGGTCAGATCGAAGAGTTTTATTACTCTTTCTAATTATTTTTTACTTCATTATGGAATCGTTTGAACATTTCAAATGATTCAGATTTATGTGTCATTAAATAGATATTCTCATACCTCGATAGGTCATCTGTAAACATAATGAAATAATAATATCCACCTCTGGCACTCGTGTTCATGGGTCCACATCCATTAGTATATGTCAGACCTAGAACTTCACTGGCTCGCTCATCTTTTTCAGTAAAAGATGACTTGATCATTTTTCTAAGAAGACAGGACTCATAGATTAAAAGTGATTCACAATCATTGACTTTGAGGATTCTCTCTTAAGTCAACATGTTTATTCTATTCTTATTAACATGACCTAACCTAGAGTGCCAAAGATTGATATCGATGACATCATCAATTCTAGGATGTTTGCTGGACGTATATATTACATTAACAGATTATGATAATATATAAATTCTATTGTTCAACTATCCATTCATCACATTAACACCATTCATAATGATATTAAAATATTTTTTTATTAAAATCTCATAGCCGTACATCGCCAAAAGGCCTACAGAAATAATATTCAATAAAAATGAAGGATAAAAGTGACATGCATTAAGAACAATTATATTGGACTTGAATACAAGCTTCATAATCCCTAACGTTAGAACTGGAACTAATTTCTATCTCCAACATTAAGGAATCTTTCATTATTTTCAAATTTTCTACTAACTTGCAGATCCTGTAATAAATTATAAATATTAAAAGAGCTTTCGATATCTAATACCCAGATAGTAGAATCATAAATTAAGAAATCATAAGGTGTTATCATATAATTATCTTGTCCAGCAACTGCTTGCTTCTTTCTTGATTTGTTCGAATCTAGAGAGGTAATGTACCAAGGATAATTTCTCTTTTAGTGCCCTTACTTCTTGCAGTAGAAATATTTCGCCTGACTCTGATCAGACCTGGATTTTTGGTCTAATAGGGCTTGGGTTCTCCAGCACTTTGCACCTTCTTATTCTTCTTGTTCTTCTTCCCTTTCTTAAAGGATCAACGTCTAGAAGAAGACCCTCCCACCACATTCACCAACTCCTTGTGGAGCTGATGATCCTTCTTAAAGTTCTACAGCAATCCCAGCAAACTATGGTAGTTGACTGTAGACTTTATCATTCGATAATGAGTAAGGAAGGAAGGTAGGATTTAGGTAGAGAGTTCAAAATGGCATCCTTCTCAACTACTCATGCAGAGAAAAGTCAAGCTTATTTAGGTGCTCAATCATCTCAATCATGTATAGTACATAATCAGTGAGTGATGCCCTTCCCTTAATCGAGCGTTGAAGATGACACAACTTGTCTTGTGCCTCTCAATGTCATCGAGTGTACTAAAAAACTCATTCAATATTTGCAATATATCCTATGATTGAGCATTCTCGAATCTATGGCTGAACTCATCATTCATTGCTGCCAGCATAATGCAATAAACTATAGTTTGATTGTTGAGCCACTTCTGATAAGTATCTCGGACCATACTGCAAGCGTTCGAAGCTGGCACCTCGGATGCTGGATCTATTAGCATGTACGAGATCCGTTCGTGCTCTAGGACTATTTTTAATTTTTGATATCAACTATCAAAATTCGATCCCATTAATTTATCACTATCTAATAGTGATCGAAGTGACAAGGTGGTAGCCATAACCGTAAAAAAAAAATCAAAACCTAGTTAGTATATGAATTGATTAAGCCTAAAGACATAGACTTTAATTTAAAGATTCTCTCACTATTTTATTCGAATTAGTAGCCTCTATCTTCAATTTGAGAAATTACACTAATTCTTTAGTGGCTACTAGAATCCTCACAGGCTACACATGGGCTCGAGTGTGGCTCGGCCAACCCCTGTGCATCCATAGGTAGGTTCTGAATTAATTATTTCATCAAATAATTTTTAACAGTTAATTTTATCTCAAGCACCTCTTCAGCAGGCATGTGGTGCCTCCACTGAAAGTTCTGATTAGGTCTAATCATTAATATATCAAAATTTAGTACATCTGACAAACGAATGATCAGGCCCAAGTGTGGCTCGGCAAACTTGACCATTGTTAAAAAGACACAACTAAATCAACATATTATGAATGATAATTTTGACAGCCAGATGAGCACTAGACGTGTGGCACCTCCAATGATCATCTAAACTGTTGGACCCATTATCATCTAACTTAATGGGAGGCTATGATCTACTTATCACCATAAGTATTTTATTTTTAGGGACCTAATAATTTTAGAAGATTTAATTAGATGAAATGAAAGATAAAAAAAGACTTGATCAGTTAATCTTAATCCTCCACTGACTTCACCAAGTCAGATCAAAGAAGACTAGGCATAAGCTGATCCAACCAACCATTCATAAATCCTTCCACTGACTTCACTAAGTCATGAAGAGAATTTTAGACAAGTTGAACTAGGGGCACCTAAATCAGTCATACTGATTTTTAATTAGCATGGGTCAACCCAATCATTAAGTGATCTGATCAAAACATAATTTACAACGTTGGCTAGGTAAGTGAGATCAGTAAAAAGGATATGCCATTAACTCGCCATAGACTCAATCTATGTGAGTAGCTCCCAATTAATGATCATCGATCAAGACTACCATACTTACCTTAGACACCAACTGGTTAGTTAGTTTCAATTCAATCAACTTATAGACTTGGGTTCGATCACGGAGCTACGATCAAGGTCTATCTTTGTCTAATCAAAGACATGGACTCTGACCAACTATAACTATTAAAATTGATCAAGAGAAGAATTGACCCAATCAAAATTAACTATTAATTAGATTTGATCAATTACTAACATAGTCCATTATCAATGATTTCTAACCCTAGATCTAACCCAGTTAAACGGACTTGACTCGAGCTAACCCATAAATTCATGAATTATGAAATTTATGCCTTAGATCTTTGATTCTCAAATGTAGATCACTTAATTCTTAATTAAGTTTTGGGCTAACGTGGGTTAGGGTTCGATATCTGAAAATAATTTCAAGTTTTGTAAAATATTTTTACAAACTACCATACAATCAATAACTTTAATTTAGATCTAACATACAATATATCAGATCTAAAAGAAAAAAA
>KE504707.1:1435009-1455617 GCA_000441515.1 Elaeis oleifera
ACAACTACCATACAATCAATAACTTTAATTTTAGATCTAACATACAATATATCAGATCTAAAGAAAAAAATTTAATATTTTTATTATTTATCTTTATGAAAAGATTATGCAACACCCCTACACGCCATGGGAGAACCCCATCGAATGAGAGGAGAGGGCCATAAAACTCTACTTTCTCCTATGACCGAATGGCTATGGAGATCTATCCAATTCAGTTACTATACTATTCAGATTCTAAGTTAATTATTTAGATCTAATCTAAATAATTAAAATTAGATTATATACAAAATATTCATATCAAAAGCAATGAAGCTCTGATACCATTTGAAGAAAATTGATAGCTCAAAGTATGCATTTTTTTAAAATTTGTATAGTAGAAGATAGTAGATTAAATATTTTAATCTCCTACACATGCTTTAGATTAGATCTAAACTACTTATTAAGGATCTATGATATAAAATTTATAAACAAAAAGTCTGATATAAGAAAAACTGCATCGATCTTATCGATATCCTAGATCAGATCTAATCGTTAGATCTAATTAGATGAGTTCAGAACTCATTACATTTGCATGGGTCGATGATCGCCACTACTGATAGGCATGGTATAAGATTCTTTCTAATATCGAGTAGCCACATAGCTCGTCCGATCTCTATAGATCATCCACTCAAAGCCCTGATCAGATTATCCTTCACAAGAGTGCTAGCTCGCACCGAAGGCTTTGGATGGCTGATTTAAGCTCCTTCCTTTGGATCACTTGGAATCTTCCAGATCAGAAGATAAAGCTACATGAGGAGGTGGTGGTGTGGGAGATTGGAACAAGACTCTCTAGTATTTCTTCTCACACAAAAATTTAGAGCCGAAACCTTAGAACCCACCCTAGACCTCATGCCCAAAGAGAAAGATCTCTTCCTCTATTCTCAAGCACAAAAGCCCACCCCTTCTCTGATTTTTTATGTCCCAACTCAAATTTTCTCATGAAAAATTCCATCCTTTTTGTCGCATAAAATTTCATCCCTTCTTAAGGTGGCATCCCATGAAAGATAAGGATAAGAAGAGGTGGTTTGGTTCAAGTTCCAACGATGGTTTATCCTTATCACTTATTTAAATCAAATTTGAATCAAACTTGAACCAAACTTTATCCTTATCCATGTAGCTTACCAAGTGAGTGACAAACATCTGAATGGCATGGAAAAAATTCATGCAAAAACCAATTTCGTGTGTGAGAAGAGTGGTCGGCGTTTAGGGAAGAGTCCAACTTGATTTAGACTCCAAGTTCAAATCCAAATTCAAACTATTTGAACTTAGATTTTAAACCAACCAAATCCTAATCTAAAGGAGATCAAAAAGTGAGTGACATTTACTTCTGGGCATGAGAAAAAAATTTACGTAAGAATATTTCTTGCATGGAGAAAAGAAGGGCGCAATGATGAGGTGGTGCATGGGCTTGGTGCAAACTAATTCGAACTTGAATTTTATCTAATTAGGTTATTAACCAAACTAAATTAGGTTAAACCCAATTAGATCATTAAATCTAATCTAATTAGATAACAAATAATCTTGATTAAATTTTAATAAAATCAAAATATAATCAAGCTCAAGTTTCGATCAAATTAGAAATCGAACACTCTTAACGATTAGATCATCTTATAACCTAATCGGGTCAAATCAAATTGAATCTAATTTTATCAGATTTCATCCAAACCTCAATGCTCAATCAAATTGGGCTAATTAGCAATCTAATTGCTAATCAATTCTCTTATAATTTATCAATAATTAATAATTAATTTATTATAATTTTTGTATAAGATTTATCATTAATCGAATTGATGATTATATCCTAGAACGATTGTCAATCGTCGATCGGCCACATGATCAGTTAGAGACATCTTTTGAGTGTGACCCCATAGGTTTGAATCAAAATTGATGGCATAGAAATAATCTTTCTATACTAATCAAAGTGACCATCTAATAATGGTACCCAATGTTCGGATAGGTCGAAAGTTTGCAAACAACATTCAAGAACCTATTGGTATATAGTTATCGTATAATTTATCCCTTTGACCGAAATGCTTAAGGTGATCTAGGATTTAAATGTCAATCCTAAAAAGTCATCTACATTATATTTCAACTTTCAAATCCATCACATGGATTATCTTGATTGAGATTTTACAGAATTGAAACACACTGATGCATTAACTCTCACTTATTCAGAGGGTCAATTCCATCTTGACTCACACACTGACTTTGCAAGTACTTGACTATGCTCAGAAACTTTTCATTACTGAATTAAAATTTAGATAGTCTGACACCAAAGCATAGTGAGTTGCTTGCAAATCACCGTAGTGATCTCAGGTCAGAGGGACACTTATATCTATAGCTTTCACGAGCTATTCTTGATAGCAGAGTGCTCTGTAGTTGGTCATATTCAGTAAGATGTACCCCTGTATCTCACTTGCATGCCATACCAGTGTCTCTACACTCCTTGATTAAGGGGACAACCAATGCATATGGCACACAATGATCTATACTTGATATAGCTATCATCCTAATAATAGTATATCATTTGACTGTGAATTAGGGTTTAAAACTAAATGATATATCCTCCTATATCGATTCAAATAGTCCTAAGAACTTCATCACAAAATAAGAGTTCAAATAAGATATGCATAGAGTGATGAAAAATTAATAATATTTATTATTTAATAATTCATATATAATTACAATAATTAGCTCAACCCTCAATAGACTGACGATTGGCTTTGGAACATAATTTTCAATAGTATACAATACCTAGGTAGTAGTATCACATACAGAAAAATTACAAAGAGTTATCATATAAGTATCTTGTGAAGCAACTGATTGCTTATTTTTTCATTCTTTAGTCTGTTTGGATCAAGAGAAACAATAGATACTGATCAATTTTCTTTCATTGATCCAGCTTCTTACAGAAGATGCATTCTGCCTAGCTTTTGTCGACTTTTGATTTTTTGCCCTGCTTTGGCTTTAGATCGACGGCATGAGTCTTCTGTACTTTCTTCTTCTTTTCTCCCTTGGAGGAACGACAAACTGTAGATGATCCTCCCATAATATGCATTGACTTCTTCTGGAGCTGATGGTTCTTCTCGAATATCTGCAACAACCCTAGCAAACTATGGTAGCTCACTACAGACTTGGCCATTCTATAATGACTCAAGAAGGATAGATAGGACTTCGGTAGTGAGTTTAGGATAGCATCCTTGCCCAACTATTCATGTAACATAAAGTCAAGTTTGCTTAAGCGTTCAATCTGCTCAATCATGTATAATACATGATTTGTGACTGACGCTCCTCCTCGTATACGGACATTAAACACAGCATAGGAGATTTTATATCTCTCAACATTCTCAGGAGTGTTGAAAGACTCATTCAATAATTGAATCATCTCTTTGGATTGCATATCTTCGAACTTACGGCTAAGTTCATCATTCATGACTGCCCTCATAATGCGATGCACTGTAATGCGGTCACTGAGCCACTTCATATAAGTGTCTTTCACAGCACGGGATGCATTAGCAGCAGATTCTTTAGGTGTGGGATCCGTAAGCACGCATAAGATTCTTTCGTGCTCTAGGACGATCTTAAGCTTTCAACACCAGCTATCAAAATTTGGTCCAGTAAGCATGTCACTATCCAACAGCGATTGGAGCAATAATGTGTTGGCCATAGCTAAAAAAATAAAATCTATTAATATATGAATTATTTAAATCTTAAAGATATGGATTTTAGTCTAAAGATCTTCTCACTATTTTATATAAATTGATAGCCTCTACCTCTAATTCGAAGAATTACATTAATCCCTTAGTGGGTACTAGAATTCACACAGACTGCATTCGGATCTGAGTGTGGCTCGACCAACCCTAGTGCATCCATGGGTAGGTTCTTAATCAATTATTTCATCAAATAATTTCTAGCAATTAAATTTTGCCATAGGCATCTCTTCAGCAGGCGTAAATCTTGGTTAGGTCCGACCAGTAACATGACAACGCCAAGTTCATCCAACAAACGAATGCCCAGGTCTGAGTGTGGCTCAGCCAACCCGATCATTGATTTGAAGGGCACAATAAGATGGTTCTATGATAAATGATAATTTAATATCTAATAGACATCAGGCATATGGTGTCTCCAATACCTATTTAGAATATTGGATGCATTATCATGTACCTTAATGGGGGGCTATGAACTAGTTATCCCTATAACTGTATCATTTTAAGGATCTAATAATTTAAAAAATTTGATTTAATGATTTGAGAATAAGAGAAGAGATTGATCTGTGAGTCATAAATCCTTCTACTGACTTCATCAAGTCATAAAGAGGACTTGTTACAAGCTGGTCTAGAGACACCTAAATCAGTCATATTGATTTATCTTAATGGTATGGGTTAGTTCGAATCAATTAGTGACCTCATCAAAATATGATCTACCAAATTGATCAGAAAAGTGAGATCGATGGGAGGGTCTGCCTAGGCTTACCTTAGACACCATCGAAATGGCCTGATAAGCAGACTACCAATTAAAAATCATCGATCAAATTGCCATACAATATTGCCAAACTTATCTTAGACACCAATTGATGGATTAGTTTCAATTCAATCAGTCAAAGAATTTGGGCTAAACCTTTAAGCTATGATCATGGTCCAATTGGTATCATCAAAATATGGATTTAATCAAGCTACAACTATTAAGGTTAATCTATAAAATTCTAATGTAATCTAATTCAATATTTGATTAGATATAATTAATTTTTTAATTAATCCATTTTATTCTAACCTTAGGTTTGACCCAATTAGATGACCTAATTCATGCTAACCAATTATCCATTGATTTATGAGATGTCTTAAGATCTTCAATTCTCAAATCTAGATCCTTTTGAAACTTAATTCCAAATTAAGCATGTGAAACATGTATTTCAATTTGTACAACTATTCTACTAGAATTTCTTACGAAGCATACCATATGTTTCAAATCAATAACTAATTTTCAAATACTATGTTTAACAATTAAACATGTATCAATTTCATGTATACATCATATGTATCATAGAAATTTAGATTTCTACATCATATACAATCATACAATTTAGATCATAAAATTTAATTTTTATATCTAAATTTATTTCTAAAATTATGATTAACTATAAATTATTTTAGATCTAATCTAAATATATTCATGATCAAAATAATTTAAAATTTTTCATTATTCTTCATCATCAGACTTGATCATAATGGTACCCCTACACATCATAAGAGCACCCAATCAAATCAGAAGAGAGAATCTTTAAACTCTACTTGCTCTTATGATCGGACGGTTTAGGATCTTCTCAATTTAAGTATTGGGCTACTAAAATTTGAAATCTAATTTAAACTAAGTACATCACTATGTAAATTGTCAAACAACTAAGCATGCATATGAATATAATCATATCATACATGTTATACATCTAATCTTATTAGATCAACATATCAGATATATTATTTCAGATCTGAAACTACTTTTATATAGCATATAAATTATTAATTTAGATCTAAAATAATCTAAAAATCTATTCCAAGCATATGTATATTGCATAAAAAATTTTAGTTAGAGATGTGATCATATATGCATCGATATTATGCTGAAATCAGATTTGAAACTTTATCAAACAAATTCAGATTTGAGCTTGATTCAAATTTTAATTCTCTAATTAAATTACATCACAAAAAATCTATCAAAATAGATTTAAATTCATGCATAATCAATATTAAATCAGCACAAAAATCTATATAGATTATTTCTACTAAAATAGATTTTCAACCGTTTGGATTCAGGGGCTGATTTTGATTTAGTACTCTGATCAAAACCAAATAAAAATATATAGAAGATATCAGAAGAGATCAAGGTTTAATAACATTAAAATTTTGATTCAAAATAGATAAAAAAATCAAAATTTTTTTTAAATTTAACTATGCAATCATAACATACAGGGTTGGCTCTGATACCAATTAAGAAAAAATTCATCCGATCACATCGGATGCCAGGAAGGTTGAATAGATTAGCAATTAAATTTTTATAATACTTATAAATTTTTACCTTAATTCACAGAGAAAAATAATTAAAGTTGAAGAAGCTTCTCGATCAATATGCTTCGTGAGATTCAGATGCACGGATCCTCTACTTCACATGCATGTCAAACACTGTAGAAGATAGGGATGAACTTTTCTTTGAAGAGAAAGAAGTTGAAGCCTTATGATAAGATCCTAAGACCTTAGAAGAGCTCCACACACCACCACAAAAGGAGGAGGATGCCAAGAGGGAGGGAGACGCCCAAGGGAGCATGCCAATAGGAGGGGATGCCCAAGGGAGATTGTCTCCATGCCTAGCCCAACAATTGATTTTCTTTCTCCTTCTCCCAACCCCTTCTTAAATAAGAAAAGGGTCCTAGATCAAATCAAACTACTTTTGGTGCTAGAAAAAGACTCTCCATATTTGAATCAAATCTAAACTCCCTAAAACATAAGGAATCCTAATCCAAATAGGAGAAGTGTCTCCTTTCATTATGGCGCATGCGCAAGGAGAGGGGGCTGTTTTCAACCCCTTTCCAACCACCTTGGCTGATCCATAGGGAGAGAGAATATTTAAGAAAAGTGGCTAAGTATATCAAATCAGATTTGGATCAATTTAAATTCAATTCGAATTTGATTTGAATCAATTTTGAAAAGACTGCTGATCCGAATCTAATTAGGATACTTGTCCAAATCCAACTTGATAAATTAACCCAAGCAAGTCTTAATAAAATTAAGTTCAATTAGATTAGATCTGATATTAAGTAATTAGAACTCAATCCATTCTCTTATAATTATTTGGATCATTAATTTGATTTAATTCATCTCCAGAATCAAACCTGCACCTCATGTATAGTGCTAGCTGAACATAGTCAATGCTTAATTCTGTATGACCTATAACTTAATTCTCAATCAAATTAATTATATATTCAATCAAGTCTCATACTTTTAAATTGAACATATAAATATTCGATCAATTTTTTCCTACATTATTTTATTTTTGTGTGCGGCTTCATAGGTTCAAACACTAAGCCGATAGTATAGGAACTCCTACGTATACTAATCGAAGTGACAATCTAGCAATGATATCCGATATCCGAATAGGTTGAATATTTATAAAACAATATTCAAGATGATCTAGGATTGAACTGTCAACCCTGAAACAATCATCCATATCATATTTTATCTTTCAAATTCATCACATAAATTATCTTGACCAAAATTTTACTAAATTAAAATATAATGATGTATTAACTCTTATAATTCAGAGAGGTCAATCCCATCTTAATCCACATACAGACTTCGTAAGTACTTAACTGTACCCAGTTGCCTTCCGTCACTGCATTAAAAATGTAGGTAATCCGATACCTAAACATAGTGAGTTGCTTGCAAGTCACTATGGTGATCTCAGGTCTGAAGGATATTTATGCCCATATATTTTGTGAGCTGCTCTTGACAGTAGAGCACTTAGTAGGTGAGTCACTTATTTAGTGATGATGTACTCCTACATCTGACCTATATGCCATACCAATATCTCCACACTCTTTGGTTACAAAGACAATAAATCTATATGGCATACAATGACCTACACTCGATAAACATCATCGTCCTATTAATGACATATCATTTGATCGCGAACATATTTAAAAACTATTCGATAAATTCTTCTTTATCAATTATAATATATTTTTAAAGATTTCATCACAATATAAGAGTTCTAATAATGAGGATGTTTATCTTATGATGAAAAAGCCAAAATAACTTTTATTCATTGATCAATAATTCATATACAAAATCTAATAGTTTACAATAAGCCAATTGGCTTTAGGATGCAATTTCAATATTTAGTTGCTTAAGGCGATAAGTCCCTGGCTTGATTATTTTCTCCACCTAATAGGGGCCTTCCCAGTTAAGACTTAGCTTCCCATATTCTGCTGGTTGGGTGTCTTCAGCTCGTCACAAGACCAGATCCTTGATTTTAAACTTTTTGCTTCGAACATAGGAATTGTAATACTGTGCCACCTTTTATTGATATCTGCCATCCACACCCTTGCCTTCTCATGTATCTTTTCAGGTAGATCCAGGTTTGCACGAAGCTGCTCTGCATTGCTTTGATCAGTGTAATTTTCAACTCAATATGAGGGGAGACTGATCTCTACGAGGATGATAGCTTCAGTTCCAAAGGAGAGATTAAAGAAAGTCTCCTCTGTTGGAGTTCTTTGGATGGTTCGGTAGGCCCATAGGATATTATATAGCTCATCAACCCAAGTCCCTTTAGCTCAATCAATCCTAGCTTTCAGTCCCTGTAGAATAGTTCTGTTGGTGACTTCGACTTCTCGATTGGCTTATGGATGATCCACCATAGTAAAGTGCTAGGAGATACTATGATCTTGGTAGAACTTAACAAATTTCAAGCCCATAAATTAACACCCATTATCTATAATAGTTATTCGAGGGAGATCAAACCAACAAATAATAGATTTTCAAATGAAGTTCGTCATTTTGGCTTTGGTAATTTTGGCCAGGGGTTCAACTTCCATTGATTTAGTAAAATAGTCCATAGTCACAAGTAAGAATCTTTTCAGGCCTGATGCTAGCAGAAATGGACCCAAAATGTCTATTCTCCACTAGATGAATGGCCAGGGAGTGGCTATTGGAGTCAACAGTATGGTACGTTGGTATTGGATGTTGGCGTTATGCTGATATCGTTCGCATTGTCTGATAAAATCAGCTGTCTCATCCTACATTTTAGGCCAATAGTATCCCTACTGAAGTAACTCATAGGCCAAAGATTTGCTAGCGAGATGGTTTCCACATATTCCTTCGTGCACCTCTCGATGGGTATATTCTGCTTCAAAGGGATGAGACATCTAAAGAGTGGTAGAGAGAATGATCATTTGTAGAGTTTGCCATTGTAGAGAATATAACAAGAGGCTTGAAATTTGATCTTCTTAGCCTCCTTTGAATCTGCTGGCAACACTTCATCTCTCAAGAAGTGGATGAAAGGATCCATCCAGCAGGGTTCATCATCAATTTGCAGAACTTGGGCTGGATCCTCTAGCTTAATCTTTCTAGAACTTCAAAAATGATTGTTGAGGGAGGTCTCCTGGTGTCAGGTTTGCTAACTTTAAAAGCAGACCCACCTTTGAATTTTCAGCCCAAGGTACCTATTGGATGTTGAAATCAAAAAATTTTGATGTCAAATCCTTCACCTTCTGTAGATATCTTTTCATATTTTTCTCTCAGACTTCGAAGTCTCCTCTCACTTGCCCAGCTACCAATTGAGAATCTATGCAGATTTTTAATTTTGATGCCCCAAGCTCCCTAACAATTCTCAGTCCTGTCTGAAGTGCTTCATACTCCACTTCGTTATTTGTGGCTGGGAAGCTGAACCTCAGGGCATATTCTATAGTAAATCCTTCAGGTCCATGTAGTAGTAATCTTTCTCCTGATCCAGCGGCATTTGATGAGCCATACATATATCACCCAGGAGTTTCCCAACTTTGAAGATCCTTGTTCTTCTATTACATCTTCCTTCATAGGTTTTGGTATTTCTGGGTCATCTGGAATGGTGTATTCCATGATGAAGTACATCAAAATTTGAGCTTTGATGGAAGGCTAAGGTCAGAACTGAACTTGAAACTCTACAAGCTCAATGGTCCATTTGCCAGTCACCCAGAGGTGTTGGGACGATGTAGGACGGCTTTAAGGGTTGGTCTATCAACATCACAATAGGATGTGCCTGAAAATATGACCAAAGTCTCCTAGCTATGACAATAAGTGCAAAGATCAGTTTCTCCAATTTTGTGTATCTGGTCTCCGCATCATGCAGGACTCGATTGATGTAGTAGATTGGCCTCTAAATCTTATCCTGTTCATGAACCAACACCGTGCCTATGGCTGCTAGAGATACAGCCAAGTATAAATGAAGTTCCTTACCGATGTTTGGCTTACTAAGGAGTGGTGCAGAACTCAGATAATGTTTTAATTCTTCAAAAGCATGCAAGCACTCTTCAGTCCACTGAAAGTTCTTCGGCTGCTTCAAAGTTTGAAAGAATGAAAAGCAATATTCGGCTGATCTTGAGATAAATTTATTTAATGCTACCACTCTATCAGTGAGGTGTTGAACTTTCTTTATACTCCTTGGTGGACTCATTTTCAATATAGCCCGAATCTTCTCTGAATTTGCTTCTATCTCTTGATCGGATACCATGAAGCCCAAAAATTTGCTCGATGTCACTCCGAAGGTGCATTTGGTCAGATTCAGTTTCATCTTATACTTTTTTAGTATTGTGAAGGTCTCTTTGAGGTCTTCGATATGGGTTTGAGAGGTATTATTGTTGACAAGCATATCATTCACATAAACCTTCATATTTCGGCTGATCTGGCCTTTGAAGATCTTGTTTATTAGGCACTAGTAAGTTGCACCTATATTTTTCAAACCAAAGGACATCATCCTGTAACAAAAGATATCTCGATCAGTGATAAAAGCTATTTCTCTTCATCTTTAGGAGCCATTCAGATTTGATTATATCTAAAAAAGACATCCATGAAAGTGAGAAGCTCATGGCCTGAAGTTGCATCTACTAGCTGATCAATTGAAGGCAGGGGTAACTGTCTTTTGGGCACGCCTTATTGAGATTAGTGAAGTCGATATAGACCCTCCACTTACCATTCACCTTCTTCATGAGGATCACATTCACGATCCAGCTGGGATAGATAGCTTCCCATACAAAGTCTGCATCTAGTAGCTTGTCCACTTCTTTAACTATCACCTTTTATTGCTCAGGTATGAAGCTTCTTTTTTTCTACTTGATAGACTTGTGATTTGGGTTGATGCTTAGTTGGTGTGTCATCACCTCCAAGTCGATACCAGGCATGTCGGTTGGTGTCCAGACGAACATGTTAGCATGGTCCTGCAAAAGAAACGAGTCGTTCTCTTATTACCTGGTCGAGATTTGATCCAATCTAGATGGTATGCTCTTTGTTGCCATCTCCAAGTGGGATCGTCTTCAAATCTTCCACCGATCTTCCTCTTTCTTCGGACAACTCATCTCACATGTCCAGCCCATCAATAGGACAGGCTTCGAATGGCCCTGTACCATGAAGCGCAATGTTGTAGCATTGTCGCGCCAAGGCCTGATCTCCGCTCACTTTGCCGACTTCAGACTCCGTTGAAAATTTATTTTCAGATGGTAAGTAGACACTATGGCTCGAAGTGCATTAAATTTTAGATGCCCAAGGATCATGTTGTAGATTGAAGGTGCTTGAACCATCAGGAAGTCCACCTAGATTTTGGATCGTCGAGGATATCGTTCGACCATCATAGGAAGAGTAACAACTCCTTCAATAGGTACAGTGTCCCTAGTAAACCTCACAAGAGGGTTATCCATTCATCCCATTCATTCTGGTGGTATGCCCATTTGGAAAAAAGCATCATAAATAAACATCGATCGAGTTTCCATTATCAATTAAGATGCGATATACATCATAGTTTTCAATATTAAGAGTTACAACCATCGCATCATTATGCGAAACTTGGACCCCTTGGGCATCCTCCTCAGTGAAGACAAAGGATTCTTCAATCTTTAGCTTTTTGGATGGCTTGATTGGTTCTTCCATCCTTCCGTGTGGTCCTCCTGTTATTGCATTGATTACCCCACAGGAGGCTGGTCTCTAGAAGGCTCCCTCTGCTATGTTTCTAGTGGGCATGTAATCTTTGATGTTCCTCCGACTGATCCTATCAACACTGAATGAATCGATCCAAGTGACAACATCGAATGAGTTCTTCTATTTCATCTCATTGCTGGATGTAATCTTTAGTGTCATGACCATGGTCGCAGTGATAGAGTCAATATTTATTATGATTCCATCGATCGAGATTAGATCGTAACTTTTCTGCTCTTGGAATCTGATCCCTACTCTCCATAAGCACCTGGGCTCGAGTGGCATTCAAAGGGGTGTAGTTTGTGAATCTTCTGGGTGGGAACACTCACCACTCTCTTTTGGGGTTATCCCTCTGTTGGGAGTTTCATGGGGAGTTCGAGATCTTTGACGTCTGGGAGGAGAACGGAGGGGCTACTAACTTCTTACCGAAGACTCCAGCATTTCTTCCTTCCTATCTTCAGTTAGAATTATCGGAGTTTTACCTTCAAATGCTTCATCTGTCGTAGCATACTTTTTGCTCAGGCTAGCATGTCAGTGAAGTTTTGGGGATAGGTCATCTCTAAAGAATATCGAAGATCATTCTTTAGTAATCCGCCCCTCAGGGTGGGCATTATGACTGATTGATCCAAGTCGTGGACTTCCAATATGGTTGCATTAAAGCGATCGAGATAAGATCAGATGGACTCCCCTTCCCTCTGCTTCACATTCATCAGGGAGTCCGATCCCTTCTGCTATCCCGGGCTATATCTTTCAAAGTGGGTGGGAAGGTATAGTAGAGGGCGGCTTCAGTTGCCCAATGGATGAGCATCAGGGACTTAAAACTCTCCAAATAATCTATGGGATCAGTAATCCCATTCTAGCTTTCAAGCTGCGGCATCTTGAAATTCTTGGGGAGTGGCTTTTGCATGATTTGATCATCGAACAGTAGGTTGGTATTATACCCATCGTCGTGTGTCGGTGCCTGGTTGTGGATCACTTTGATCTATTCATTCATCTTTTGAAGCCGACAGTCGATATTTGCATCTTTAGTGGTATAGTTTTTTGAACATTATGGGGGAGATCATTGACTAGGCATAGAATCCTAACTAGAATGAGGACTTGGGACCGCCGTCTTTAGGTTCTGGGCTCTGGGGTCGACTGTGATGAGTCTGTCTCTCTCGCTTCGGGCTCCATGGGGTGAGCAGTGATCATGTTTGCGGTGCTATTGCAGGCTATTGTGGGGGGACCATCGAGTGTGGATTGACCACCAATGCTGTGCCGATCGGTGGAGGTGTGGACACAGCCACAACTGCTGGTGCTGCCACTGACAATACAGGATGGAGCTGCTGTATCATCTGAATGATGGTAGTTAGAGTTTGTACTTGCTGAAATAGTAGATGAAACTATTCCGCACTAATAGCCACCACCTGCTGGGGAGGCGATTGCAAAAGTTTCGATCGTGGCTATGCCGAAACCTGTTGGCCAGCCACATTCTCCTCTGGCTGGGAGGCTGCGGCAGTGTGAGATAGCTAGGAGGATGTCCTGTGTGGTGACATAATCCCTAGCTGGTGCTCCTTCTCACAATTGGGTCAAGATCCTTCCTCTAGCACCAATCTGTTGCTGCTAAAATTTGAAACACGATCGAAAAGGCTAGAGTGGTGGTGCTTCCTCCCGAAAAAAAATCTACAAATAAGTTTTGATCTGAGTTGGCTCTGGTGGGGATCCTCCGACGCTCAAGTCAGATAATAGAAAATAGATGGAAAGAAGTGTAGAGAGATTATGGTTGCATATCTTGGGGGTCTCCTGTAGGCCTTTTGTAGGCTAAAGTTGTGGAATCATTGTGAGAAATCATGGGGCCTGATTTAGGTGCAACATGATGAGACTTTTGGTTGAGATTGATGGGGTGGTTATTGCATCTACCTTTTCTATTTTAGGGCTAACTATATGTCGTGAGTATTTTTGAAATGAAGGTGCAGGTGGGATCGGCCCTGTTCCTTTAGCTAAGAGTTTGACTTAGTCCGATGGAAGCACATGCTAAGGGAGAGAAATGGCTGGGGCAGATCTCGCTCAATGAGATGAAAATTAGTGGAGGCTGATGCATGCCTACAGCCGAAGTCAGAACTCAGCGTGTTCGGATATTCTGCTATCTACAGTGCTGAGGTGTTGAAAGGCAGTCACTGTGGAGATAGAGGTAAGTCTGGAGCCAAAGTCAAGAGTGGTCGATCCTAAGAGTTTCACTTAGGACAATTATTAGGATTCATGGATCATAATGGGCTGAAGTTATGATCAAATCATACTATCATATCCACCAGCCTATATCTAGCCATTAGCCAATATCTTTAGCCCAAAGAGGAAATATCCCTCAACAATAAGTATAAAGTAGCAAGCAATATTACAGTTCAATAGACTTGTCAATGTGTTCTAACATAATATGATATGATATGGCATGATATGATATGACATAAATCATATTATACAATATGATATACTATAATATTATACTATATTTTTATTATCATCACCATTATTGTATATTATAATAACTAGACTATAAAATATAATATTACTATGATATTATAATATCATTCTTTTGAATATTTTATAATAGTAGTTTTTAATGGTACAAATAGGTAGATAATTGAAAGTACCATGTAGTATCTCTATTATCATTTCCTAATACTAAAAGTTCTTTGTCAATTTGATTACTTATTAGATCTTAAAGTTCCACGATACTTCAGAAAGTATTTACGAAGTAGCAAACAATTTTTTACTAAAAGCTTTCTAGCCAAAGTTCTATAACAAAAAGTTTTACTAATTACAACAATACCAAACAAGACCTAAGTAAATTTAAAGCTGCTACAATTTAGCTATGATTTCACTAGAGCCTGCTAATGTAAAAGACTATTCTTTTGGTTTTGCTATGTTGGTTTCTAAAAGTTTTCTAGGAATTTCTGCTTACTATTCATCTTAAAATGAATGGTCTTGATTTCTTTGAAGGCAATTAGTTATAGTTGGTGAAAAGGTCAAGTAGGATTGGAAGTGTAGTAATTTGGGCAAATTTAAGGTGGTAATTGATGTGATTTTTGCAACTTTCAAGGTCATAAGTTACCTGGATGGTATTGATGTAATTTTTTCAACTTAGAGGACTAAAATTGAATAGCTTAACCCAGGCCTGTTCATCTTCCCTATCAGTCTTCTGCCCATGATCAATGTCGATTTTGGCTAGCCCTTCATCTTACTCTCTTGTAAATCCATCATTCCAGTGACATAATCTTGTCTCCCATTTGTCTTAGATGTTTAGCTAATAAACAAGGTTGATTTTAAAAATTTTCCATTTTCTTTAATGTTTGCATTTACTTAGTTTATAAATTCTAGCATTTTATAGATGCATGTATCTAATATCACTACAAGAAATCTTAGGATTGGCAAGGACTTTATGGTAATGACAACAAAATCATTGCTTAAGATTTCATATATGGTAAGAGCATAGTCAAGTTCTTGCCAAATATTTAAAAGCCAATTTATTGGCAAGGACTGTATAGTTTTCTATGCCAAAAGTTGGACATTTAGGCAAGAACATTACAGATCCTTTCCAAAAGTAGTGATTTTAAACAAGAATATTTTATGCCCTCATGAATGGGATAATTTCTATGTGAGGACATTACACATCCTTGTTGAAAGTAGTGACTGTAAATAGGGATATTTTATGTCCTTGCCAAAATATTTGATGTTCATTTTGGAAACTTTGGTGCCAATTTTTGCTTTAGAATTTCTTATGCTAATAAATAAGAAAAAGCACATAAAATTTTTTATTGTTGTATAAGATCAAATCTTCATGCAATTTCAAGTGGAGTATATGGCTAGGTGGCTGTTGCATGCCATACATTATCCTATGAGGATAAAAAGATGATTTGCAAATTTTTAAGTGGATTAAAGGTTCTGAATGGATATTTTTGAGTATATCTATTGTGTAAATAAAAGAGAGGAAAAATATCAAAAATCAAGATTCATGACTATCATATATTTTTGTAATAGCTTCTTCCAATTGCAATATATGAATACTTACCTAGAGATGTTTGTGAACCACTCATTAAGTACTTTTTTTAGAGATTTGTGTTCCAAGGCTTTAAATTTAGATGTTTTGGGTCGACTTGAAAAGCAAATTATGCTAACATTATGCTAGTTTGGAAATAATTTTTTCACTAGCATTTTTTGATGTAATAATACACTTAGCTGCACATTTGTCTAAAGAAGCCACACTTATTGGGTTGGTGCAATACAAGTGGATATATCCAATTGGGTGATACCAATGTACCTTAAATATATATGTGCATTACAAATACATCCAAAAGATTCATTTGCTAAAGGTCATCACACACAGAAGTGCTTAATTGGCCATCACAGATTGATGATGAACATGATGATTGCCCCTTGAATGATGGCTTCAAAATATTTGTACTAGTGGGTCATCCATTAGGATCACTTGAGCAACATTATCTAAACTCAGAAGAGAAAAGAGACAAGCTTATTTATAAGTGTTGAACAACTATAAGGAAGCTTGGCCCTTTATTGAGTAAGCCATTTGATTTAATATATGAAAAGATTTACTGAACATGAATCCTAAATCCTATTTCCATAGGCAATTTAGAATTGAATTGCCAAATGGGAGTGAAAATTGCTTAATGGAAAGATTCAATTTTAAGTTCCTAGAATGGCTTTATAACAATGTGACATATGAATTTTGTAATGTTATTTCTAAAAATATAATGATTTGTATACATCAATTACTCTAATATTTAAAATTATATAGGTGTTGATATTGCATGTATGAGGAGATTTAACTAATAACTTATATAGTCTTTCACAAGATCCACTTACCATAGCTATTTTATATAAGGGTTATATTATGAATGGCTTTTGCTTTCATACTTGAGAATATGAAGAACATAGAAAAACTCAAAATAATGGAGTGTTGAGCCAGGGAGATAATAATTCTTTGGATAACGAATACTATGATATCTTAATAGATGTTTTTATGCTACATTATGTGAGTGGAAAATGAGTTACATTGTTTAAATGTGAATGACATGATGTCCAATATTGAGATACATGCTATAGGACAAATCAGTGTGGGCTTTTGATGGTTAATACTAGGCATCGACTGAAAATAAATGAATCATTTATATTAGCTTATCAAATAGAACAAGTTTTCTATATTGAAGATTCTAAGGAGTTAAATTGGCTTGTTGTCATGAAGAACCAACCTTGAGACTTTTATAATATATCTGATGTATCAAATGAAGATACAATAAGAGTATTTTACTTGAAGATAAAGATGTGGCACACCAATAGGTGGAGTATGATAATCACAATCGTACCTTAAGGGCATTAGATGATGCTGATGAAATTGTTACATTGGATTGCGATGATATTGCTATTGAACCAGTACCTAGTGATGTTGCAAGGTAGGTGCAAGAATGAATGATGGGTGGGAGAGAAACGGATGATGATTTTATGATTGATGATGATGAGAATAAAATAAATGAGGGTACAAGTGATGAAGATAATGAAACTAAGTTTGAAATGTCTAATGCTTGAAGATGATTAGTGTTATTTATTTATGAAGTTTATAGGGTACTTAAATTTAATTCATAATCAGTAACGATGATATATATTTTTGATTATTGCTTGGAACATCAATTTAAGATATAATATAGCTAGATTTTCTGAGCTTATACTTATATAAATTATTTTAAATGAGTCATCTATATATATTTATATTTTACTTATCCTAATAGTTTTATTTTGTTGATATTGTATCTATTTAAGATCATGCCATGATATAGAGTGGTAGATATACTATTTAGGACCTAAAAAAGAGAGGAGGTTGCATCAACCTAAAGAGATAGCAAGTGTAGATAATAACTCCATCTAATACTTCTGACACCATACAAAGTGATGGTGATGCCTTACATATGAGTTCTCCTAGTAGTATAAGTATGCATTATCTACTTCATATATAAATTTTCTCTAGTTTTGATGCTATATAAGAAATATATGTTGTCTAATTAATAAACTATTTTTTTAAAAAGATTTCTATTATGATAGTTTCATATACTATCAAAAATAGAAGAGGAAGATATAAATCTCTATGGATTGAGAAAGATACTCAAGGAGGACAAAAGAATTAGTTAGTAAAGATTTAATAATTATTGATAATAGTGCAAGAAGTTTTAATGATTATTGTAGGCTTGTACTTAAGAGTACAACACTAATATCAGTATGCTCTTAGAAGAAAGTTGCAGCACAATATGGTACACATATATGGAAGCAAGTTTAGGTAAATTAATTAAATTTATATTTTCATATTATGGATCCATTTAAATTATTGCATTTAATTCCTGATATGTAGTTTGTCTTGCATCATGTAAAATTAAGCCAACAGTTATAATGTATAATGCATAGTACTTTGGTATCCAAGACAACAAAATCAAGTTATAATTGGCTGCTATTGAAGAAATGCATCGAGAGTATGGATATTGGAAAGATAGACTTTACACTTATTATAAGAAGTTTCAACCAATGAGGAGAGATTGGCAAACCCTCCAATGACTAGACTCCAAACTTGTGGAAGCAAATGGAGTATTTCTATTTAGAAGCATATCAAGTATGAGAATTATATCAGTAGTTACTATAGTTATAGGTATATGATATTAACTTGAACTATATGGATGCCAAGAATTTGTGTTTCTTTTTGTTTACTTATTTATTAAATTAAATTATAGGTGAAAGTAAGATGAGTTCAAAAAAACTATAAGAGTGCAAGGTGTAAGCATACCATAGGACCGATTCCATTCATAGAGTATGGGTATAATATGATATATTCTTTCATACTCAAACTAATTATTAACATTTTACCTATGATAAGCTACTTAATTTTGTTGATACTTAGTAGTGAACTTATTTTGTGATCGTTAAAGATGAAAAGAAAATGAACAAATGCTGGATGCAATTGAAATTTGGTATCATGAGCATACTCATAAATAAAGGAGGAAACATTGAATTTGCTGATGAAATATTTGTAGATGTACACTCACTATCATATAAAATATTTTCTATAATATAGTCATATTATTATTTATAATCTATTGTAATGTAATATAGAAAAATTGAAGAGTCTTGTTAACCAATAGTTACAGTTAGATGGCACTCAAATGAGTCAAGATGCAATGCTAGTTGAAGTTTTAGGTGCATGGTTAGAAAATTTTCAAAACAAAGGATCAGGGTGGAAGAGTTGTTCTAACAATGCTTCAAGCTTTTGATTTGCAGATCAATCAAGGACAACGGAACTTAAGGAGAGTTTAGAAAATCTATATATTTCAATGGAGACCAAGAGGATTTTGAATGAAGGAACTTTTCCAATAGTGGATGGAGCAGCAACCTAAATAAAGAATGCAATAATAATTTGATCAATTGTTTAAAAAGCATATGTAGTAGATGTTTCAAAATATGCCACCAAGGATGTTATTTTTCAATTTAAGCCAAGGATAAGTGACTTTTATAATAACTTTATCTAATAAAAGTGTTGCTTTAAAGTGACTCCTATTGCTAGCTAGCGCTTAATTTATTTCTTTAAATAGGAATAGATAATTGTTTGTTGACTATGAAATTTGGTTGTTTATTGTCCAATTTTGTAGGATGTAAATGAACATGGAGTTTGAGGTGAAGATGAAAAATGAAGGGATGCGATGTCATTGAGACTTTGATATTATTTTGGAGTTTGTTTTTCACATTCTAAAGTGATTTTATATAAAATATACTTAATATTTGGACTGTGTGTATTTGGTGGAGATTTGGTTTCCATTTAAATTTTATTTTTGAAGTTTAAAGTATATTCGTTTAGTAGTATTTTGTTATTGGGATGAAAATTAATGATGACATTAGAGACATGCATTATTGATATGGAAATGATGTCATATATGGCATTCAAAGCAGATTTCTTATTAAGATGTCAATTGTAGTTTATATAATATAAAAAGCAGGTCTTGATGTTAATGTATGTGTATACAAACAAAATACAAAAGACAATCTACAAGGACGGTCCATCACAAAAGTCCAGCTTATAGTGTATGTTTTATCTTGGATGGTCTTTATCAAAGCTTTTATATTACAAGCTTAGGTTAGGTTAATCCTTGCTAATAATTTGGCTTAGAGCATAATATAGTATATTTTAGTAGGCTTGTCTATGCCAAAAAAATTCTATATTTCAACCTTAGGCAAGGATTTTTCTCATCATAAAGGCAATTCTCATCATCATTAGTAAATTTCAGTTAAGACAGTCCTTATTTTAACTTCATACATTTGCCCTTTAGTAAGGATTTGCATTGCCAAAAGCATGTTGGTTACAACTTATGCTAGGATTATCGATCCTAGAATATAGCATTAAACAAGGACTATCCTCACCTAAAGAAACTACAAGCGAAGCTAATCGTAGCTAATAGTCTATATTTATATATAAATTATATTTTTTTATTTAGTTTTAGCTTAAACTATCCTCACAAAAAAGTTGAATGCTTATAAATAATTAATTTACAAAAAAAATCCAAAGATGCTTTTATTTGGTGATGACTAATGGCATAGCTAATGAATCAGGCAAGAACTACATTTGTCAACATCTAAATGAATGGACAATAGCCACATAGGCTAAGACCTAGTGAGGAGTTTTTGTCCTAGCCAATAATATTTGGCAAAGATATATTGGGTTTTGTTAAGAACTTTTGACCTTGTCAAAGGTGCATTCTCTTGTAGTGTATGTCATAAGTATATATATATATATATATATATATATATATATATATGTATGTATGTACATATGTATGTAG
>KE504707.1:1455637-1466720 GCA_000441515.1 Elaeis oleifera
ATATATATATATATATATATATATATATATATATATGTATGTATGTACATATGTATGTAGGTACTTGTGTAGGTATGTAAATCTATGTATCTATATATGCATATAGTAGTAGCAGATAACCTTTCAACAATTTTGTCTTCTCAGTGTAGATACAGATTGGTTCAACCCAAAGTGGAGTTCACATTTTTCTGGTTACATTTGCATGTCCAAACTTCTATATTAAATAATTATTTTTTGCCAACTTGTACAGGTGGGTATATGTTTAGCTGAGACTGCACCCTATTTTGTTCTAATTATCAAACTATTCTTTCTTGTTATCTTTCTCCTATAGGATAGCTAAGGCTATTTTGGATCTTCCTTCAAAGTAATAGTGCACCTACTGAAATTAAGAAGGATCAACATGTAGAAATGATCATAGTAGTCAGTTTATGCTGCACTATATATTTGATGAATATATCTATTAATCGGTTTCTGTTATAATGTCAACTGATAATTTTTTAGCTGACATAATTTGAATCATTTGTGATGTAGTAACAAAGAAAACCTAGTTCCTGGTTATCAGCTTACCTTAAATGAAAATAATGTCATTAGGATTTGGAGCAACAAATCATGAACAAAAGACTATAGTAAAGTAGAGACCTCTTAATAGCAAACTTGTATGACACTATCACAAAAATTGTGCAAACTATGCTGAATATAATATAGTAGAACAAGTTACCAATAGTATTATGCATCATTGGATTTCAATGATAGTACAATTGCACAAACATATTGATCTCCAAGGAATATTAGTAAGATGCGCAAATAGATATACCTATATGAGGATTCCCTCGTAGGCAGGAGTTTGAGTTTGGTAGGAGAATTTATTTGCCAACTAATCAGTGTGTTGGGTTTGATGATATCAAATTTACCAATTAATCTATAGGCCTTATTTTGGGTTTGGTTCAAAACTCTTGTAATGGGTTAATTGGGTTTGGACTCACTTGAGTGTTCCTAAAAGAGCTTCTATTGTATTATTCACTTCAGTGCTTTCTTTCTTGGGGTAGAGAAGAGAAGTGAGGAGAAAGTTTTGGTGGTGGTGAGTTCTCTTGATCTTCTTCCTTGTCTAAGCTTCCAAGATTGATTGGAGGGATTCCTAAAGCATTCTGAAGTAGGCTTTATGAGATTGGAAGGGTGCTTGGGAGGTGTAGCAAGAAGAGGGTTCTTCATTGAAAAGTCGTAAACCCATTGTTATAGAGTGGTAATCTCTTTCCAAACTTTTGTAGTCTCCCAAGTAGATAATGGATTTTGATCTTCTCTGTGCCTGTGGATGTAGCTTGATACTGGGTGAACCACGTAATTTCTTATGTTGTGTTGTTACTTGTGGCCTTCTCTTTGATTTTCTTATTTCTCCATATTCTTGCACATCTTGATTGTGGGTGGTTTGATCCAATTCACTGGTTCATTAGTGAATTGTGATTTTGTTGTTTGGGTTCGATCATTGCCATCCCCTATAATTGGTATCAGAGATTCAGATTGTGAGTACAAGGTGTTCGATGAATTATCTCAATGGTTACAAGTTGATTGGAAGTGGAGAAATTTGATGGGAAGAGAAGTTTTGAGCTTTGGGAGTTGAAAGTTCATGATCTACTAATACAATAAGGGTATCACAAGGCTCTACTTGGGAAGGATAAGAAGTCGGAGTTGATGTCAAATGATGATTAGGATGAGATGGACTTGAAAGCCTTAGCCACTATTCGCTTATGTTTGGCGGATGAAGTTCTTCTATTATTATTAGAGAGAAGATGGTTTTAGGCTTATGGATGAAATTAGAGAGCTTGTACCAAATAAAGTCAATTATCAATAAAATTTTCTTGAAAAGAAGATTGTACTCTTTGAGAATGAAAGAAGGTACCAAAATTTTTGAGCACTTGAATATTTTCAACAATATTATTTGTGAGCTTGAAAGTATTGGGGAGAAGATGAAAGATGAGGATAAGGCCATACTTTGCTTTGTACATTATTCTTATGATACATTAATTATAAGTCAAAGTTGTACCAAAGAGGATTCTCTTGATATAGATATCGTTTCTAGTACTTTATTAGCTGATGAGCTTTGAAAAAAAGGCTACTTTGAGGAGTTCAGAAAATGAAACGGATGCTCTTTTGGTGAGAGATTGTCAAAAAGAACATGAAAGTACATCAAGAAATCCTTCAAGAAACAAGTCCAAGTATAAATCAAAATCTAAAGGCCGAATGACAAAGGGGTTTGCTGGTTGTGTGGTAAAACCAGGCACTTTAAGAAGGATTGTAGAAATCGAAAAGGTTTAAATTTGGAAGGATGTTGGTGAATCAAGTAGTGGAAAGAATGGCTCCGAGTTGAACAATGAAGTACATTAGTTGAAGAATCAATATCGACTGCTATCGATGATGAGGTCTTGATGGTGGGTTCAAGTTTGATATTTTATCAAAACTAAATTTTTGATAGTGGTGTAACCCATCATATGTGTCCACATCGTTCATGGTTTAGCACATATGAGGCTTGTCAAGGTGGTATGATTTTGATGGGAAACAACTCAAGTAGCAAGATGGTTGGAGTTGGTATGGTGTGCTTACAGATGTTTGCTAGAATGGTTCAGATGCTTGAAGATGTACGTCATATTTCAGATTTGAAAAAAAGCTTGCTTTTCTTTCTAAATTAGATAAGAAAGGCTACAAATTCACCAGGTAAGGTGGAGTTATTAAAGTTTCCAAAGGTGCAATAGTTGTCATGAAGGGTATTTGAGTTAGAAATTTGTATAAACTATTAGGGAGCATGATAATAGATGAAGCTTATGCGATGGAAAAGGATGACCTTCTCCTCCGATTATGGCATAGGAGGTTGGGTCACATAAGTGAGAAGGGTATGAAGATTCTAATAGAGAGGAAGCTCATTCCAAGTATTATTTTTGGTGATTCTGAATTTTGCGAATATTATGTTTATGGAAAGCATCATAAATGGAGCTATAAAGCAGGCTGGTCTCACATAAATAAAGATATACTTGATTACATTCATATGGATATGTGGAGTTCTCCTACTATATATGGTGGTTCCAATTACTTCATATCATTTATTGATGATTTCTCATAAAAGGTTTAGATTAAGTTTCTCAAGTTGAAGGGTGAGGCATTTGAAGCATTCAAGCATTTCATGGCTGAAGTAAAGAATCTCACCAAGCGTCACATTAAAATTCTCTAATCAGATGATGGTTTGGAGTACAAATCTAAAGAGTTTGAACTCTTTTGCAAGTATAAGGGTACCTTGAGGCACTACACCAACCCCTATGATCTACAAGAAAATAAAGTTGTGGAAATGATGAAATATACATTGATGGAGTGGGCTCGTAGTATGTTGAGCAATGCTAGTTTGGAGCATGAGTTATGGGCTGAGGTCGTGTCTATGGCATGTTATCTTGTCAACTACTCACCTTCTATGGCACTTGATGGAAAGACCTTGGAGGAAGTAAGGTTTGAAACTCCTTATGACTATTATAATTTAAAATTTTGATTGTCATGTTTATACATTAGTTTCTAGTTATCAAAGAACAAAGTTAGATCTAAAATCAAGAAAGTGTATCTTTGTTGGCTATACAAAAGGTATGAAAGGATTTCGATTATGGGATGTGGTGGCCTACAAAATTATCATAACATGTGATGTGTACTTTGATGAATCAAATGTATAGAGAAGAGGCATGAAAAATGAAAGTAAAGAGAAGAAAAAATTTGACATGAGACTCAAGATTTTGAACTTTCATCTTTAAGTTATGCACTAAATGAAAGTGTTGAATTGGAGAATGCACCAGTTGAGTTTGGTGAGGTTGAAGAGCAAGTTAAGCAAGATTCTGATGAAGATGAGAGTTCTCATAAAGGTAGAGAAGTATATGATATGTCTCGACATTCAACAAGAGAGCAGTGCACACCTACATATCTAAAAGATTTTGTGGACACAAGTACACTTCGAACACTAATCATGGAGGAAGAGCCGTGTACATTTTAAGAGGCCATTGATGTTACCAATGCAAACCATTGGAAAGAGGCTATGGAGGAAATGATGGCACTTCATAAAATCAAACATGGGATTTAACGGATTTACCAAAGGATTGGAAAGCGATTGGTTGCAAGTGGGTTTATAAATAAAGAGAGAAACTGATGGGATGATCCAAAGGTATAGAGCAAGGTTAGTTGCCAAAGGATTTGTACAAAAGAAGATATGGATTTCTTTGAAGTGTTTGCTCCTATTGTTAAGTTGGATACTATTCAATTTGTTTATCTTGTTGCTACTAATGATTTGGAACTTGAATAATTGCATGTGAAGATGGCATTCTTGCATGGTGATCTAGAGGAAAAGGTTTATATGCATCAACCTCAAGGCTTCATAGAGAAGGGCAAGGAGCATCTTATATGTAAGCTCAAGAAGTCATTATGTGGGCTTAAACAAGCATCAAGGCAATGGTATCGGAAGTTTGATACATTCATGTTAAGCCAGAAATTCCAAAGAATAAGTATGATCATTGTGTCTACTTGAAGTTCTTTAAAGATGGTAACTTTCTAATGTTGGTATTATATGTGGATGATATGCTAATAACATGCAAAGAAAGATAAAGATTAAAGAGCTCAAGGAAGATTTGGGCAAAGCCTTTGAAGTGAAAGATCTCAGATCCGTGTTAAATTCTTGGTATGAAAGTTTGGCGTGATAGCAAAATGGTACGTTATCAATTTCACAAAAGGGATTTATGGAGAAATTGTTTGAAAATTTGGTATGAGCAAAGCAAAGATGGTGATGACCTTATTTGCATCTCACTTTTTCTTTGGAGCAATATCTTAAGATGGAGGATGAAAAGAAGTGGATGGATCAAGTTCCCTATGCTAGTGTAGTAGGTAGCTTGATGTTTGCTATGGTATGTATAAGGCTGGATAGTGCTTATGCAGTAGGCATTCTTAGTCGGTTTATGGCAAATCGTGAAAAGATGTATTAAGAGGTGGTGAAGTGGGTACTTCATTATTTGAGGAGGACTAGTGATTATGCAATCACTTATAGTAAGAGCTTAAGTTCAACGCAAGGTTATGTGAATGCAAATTTTACTGGTGATCTTGATAAGAGAAGATCGACAATGGGTTATGTATTTCAAAATAGAAATGGTCTAATTAGTTAGATGTCTAAGCTTCAAGTGATGGTTCTTGTCAATCACAGACATCGGGTACACTAATGGAAGAAAGCAAGGAAGCGGTGTGGCTTCAAAGTTTTGATGAAAGAGCTTGGTATGAAGACGGTTCCCATGACATTGCTATATGATAGTATGAGTGCTATATGTTTGGTAAAGAATCTAATTTATCACAAAAGGACCAAACATATTAATGTGCAATATCGTTACATGCAGGAGGTCATTGAAAATGACAAGGTGAGGATGTTGAAGGTGGGCACTCATGAGAATATAGCCGATATGCTTACAAAGCCGGTGTAAGTAGAGAAATTGAAATGGAGCCTATCTTCTTTGAACTTCAAGATGAAAGGAGCATAGAGGCACATGGTTGGCATGAAGATGTGGAGAATGGTAACTTTACTATCAAGGTAGAGATTGTTGGATTTGGTGATATCAAATTCATCAATTAACCTATTGGGCTTATTTTGAGTTGAGTTCAAAACTCATGTAATGGGTTAGTTAGGTTTGGGCTTACTTGAGTGTTCTTAAAAGAGTTTTTATCATATTACTCTCTTAAGTGTTCTCTTTTCTTGAGGTAGAGAAGAGAGATGATGAGAGGGTTTTAGTGGTGGTGAGTTTTCTTATTCTTCTTGTTTGTCCAAGCTTCTAAGGTTGATTGAAGAGATTTGTAGAGCATTCTGAAGTGGGCTTCACAGGATCGGAACAGTGCTTAGGAGGTGTAGCAAGAAGAAAATTTTTCATTGGAAAATAGTAAATCCATTGTTGTAGAGTGGTAATCTCTTCCTAAACTTTTGTAATCACTCAAGTTGATAGTGGATTTTGATCTTCTCTGTGCCTGTGGATGTAGCCCAGTAGTGGGTCAACCATATAATTTCTTGTATTGTGTTGTTGTGCTTGTGGCTTTCTCTTTGATTTTCTTATTTCTCCTTATTCTTACACATCTTAGTCATGGGTGGTTTGATCCAATTCACTAGTTCATTAGTGTGTTGTGATTTGTTGTTAGGTTCCGCCATTGCCATCCCGACATAGTGGCCTTGGAAGTTGTTCATGCTTCTTGGCGGATGAGAGGGGATGACCTGCATTGATGAATGCAAGTCATCAAATTTGGAGTGGGATCAGGGAGATAGGGAGAGATGGATGATTACAAATGATGAATGTGAGAGAGAGGAGAATGGGATTACTCGAGGGTGTGGAGTGGAGAGGGGAGGGGCGAACACATTGGGAGAGGGAGAGGGAGGGAGGGGAGAGAGAGGGAAGAAGGGAGGGAGAGGAATAGAAGGGAGAGTAGTTGTCGAGGTTGGAAGCAGAGAGAGAGAGAGGGAGGAGGATATCAGCAACAAATGCCCGATGGGAGGGGAAAGTGCGAACGACTCGGGAGAGGGCAAGTGGAGGGAAAGAGAGAGAGGGAAAGTGCGACTGAAGCGTTCAAGGGAGGGAGGAGGGGGTAGTGGAGGGAAAATTATTGGTTGAGCCAGGTCCACTTTTTCATCTGTGGACAATGTCATCTAGAGTCCAACATATGTAGAAGGCAAAAGTGGAGGGAAAAAGCCTTCATGGAATGAAATACATTTTCGTCGTTAGCTTTGTTCGATCTATCTCTCCATTCTCCACTTTCTTTTCTTACTTTGTTCCTAGGAGGAACCCCAAGCATGTTTGCATGTACTGCTCACCATCTCTGATGGTGGAGTTAGGGAGGTTGGAGTATGCGCTCTCCAACTATTACGCTTGTTAAGCGGCCCACTGTGGGCGATCCGATTGCTACTAATCGACCACTATCAAAAATTAGTCTTTCAGTAAGGGACAAAATCTTTTGATGAAAGTCAAAAATTTCTTAGTGAGGAGATTCACTAAGAAATTTCTAAGAAAAATCCATTTCTTGAAATATTTAATGTTGGTAAAAGTCTCCCTTAGAAATTCTTTGGTAATTATTAAGAGATCAAAAACTTTTAGCGAGAAAATTTTTCTTGGATAGTGTTTGGTGATCCAAATAGGATCACCAAGGTGATCTAAGATCATTGGTGATCCAAATTCTATAGTGATCTGATCACCAGTGATCTAAAATCACGGTACTTGACAAGTCATGGTCTGGTGATTAAAGATCCTTAGGTATCCATAAGTAATCTATTTGGTATTCTATGAAAATTTAAGATCACTGATTATATAATACCAAAACTATCCATAATATCTCCTATAAAAATATATTTATTAATCATATATAATATATTATAATAAAATATTATTATATTTATTAAAATTTTAATAATTAATAGACTCTATAAAAATATATTTATTAGTCCTATAAATTATTAATCATAACAAATATATTAATTATTATTATAGAATTAGTATTTTTATTTATACTTATAACATATTATTTATTAATACAAAAAATTATTTGATTAGAAAATAAGATAATAGGATTAATTATTAATATTTATATAATATTAAATTATAATAAGATATTTTATTTAATTTATAATTATCATTGAATCATAATATGATAATAATATGATTAATAATATATAATAATATAATATATATCATAAATATAATATATAATATCAAATATAATATAATATCATATATACAATATTGATATTAATATATCAATGTATATTAATATATCAATTTTTTTTACAAGATTGAAAGATATTTTTTTCTTACATTTCAGCCTAAAATCACTGCTTGGTGATGAACTTGGATTTTTGACCTCGAAGATAGGTATCCCATCATTAGACTAGTAGGTAATTTGAGGAGTGGAGATGATTTGAATTACTACCATGTAGGATTATCATGATGCAATCAAACATGATAATCTCATTAGCTCTACCCACATCACTCTTGATTCTGGGTGGATCACTCTATATCAAACTTCCCATGAAACTGAAGGCTATTTGCGAAGAACCAATTATTTTTCAAGAGATTCACTAACCAAAATGCACTCAAAAATTCTTCAATAATTACTAAGGGATTTATCGAGAGAATATCCCTCACTAAAAATTGGCTAGCTGAATGATTTGTTAGGAAGCCACCCTTTGTAGATCCCTTAGTGATAAATCCTAGCGATCCCTTGGTGATGGTTTGAGATTTGTTAAAAAATTCTTGATAATCTCTTGATAAAGTTTCCATCTAGCTTCTATTTCCTTGCAAATCTCTTAAAAAAACTTTCACTTGAAAGACTATTTTGCAAATATAGTAGTAGGCTTGTATATATCCTAATTCTCAACATATCAGCCATAAACTAATATTTATAACACAAACAATACAATAAATATTTGAGCAAATGTTAATAGGTCTAATTAAGTCTATGATTAAATAAGTTTAGCATTCATCATGGTCTCAATCCATAAGTTAACACAACACATCACAAAATTCAACTCCAGTTAATACCCAGCATCAAACATAAGACTACATCTAATAAGTTCATAAGCAAACATCAATCACATGGAGGATCAGTTAGAGGGTTATTTGACTCAGTTCCTTCTTGTGGAGGAGGTGACAACTACTTAGAGGATGTAAAATCGAGACTAGAAATAAGAGATCGAAGCATCTCCCTATGTTGAGGGTTCATCAAAATAGCTATAATATACTTTTGTGTAATCTCCATAGCTCTTTGGGCAGTGGAGTAGATGATGGACGTACTCTCTAAAGGGCTACCTAGTTGAGAAGTAGAGCATGACGTAGGTGTCTTCGTGAGTATATTGTATGAATATGCATATTGCCCAAATCCATACACCTGCTCTTAGAAATACCTCGTATGGCTTCCACCTACATAATAGCATCAAATGAAGGTTGTAATTTGATCTTGAAGCCATAGTTTTCTACAAGAGCAATCTAATATGTCTCCTACAATCATACATTAAAAAGTTTAGACCTTTAAAAAAATTGAATAAGCAAATATCTCTATTAAATGGATGATATGCATAAAAACTAGACTAATAGAACAACAATAATTTATCTGTTAATGTAACACTCCAACTCTACAAACTTGAATATCTAAAATCTATTAGACATTTCTCAAAAATCTAGTAGAGTTTATCTTAAAATTATGACTTTTCAAAATAGCAAACATACAACCTGTTAATAGTGTGAACCAGCCATTCAATTTAACGTCCAACCACCACCATAACAACACATCCAAGATAATTCTCAACCAATATTAGAACAACCTCAAATCTACATTTAGGGCATTTATAATAGAAAATCTCCATATTAATACAAATAGTTATACTTTTAAGATATCTCGAAAGAATCTTTCTTGGATGTTGTTATACTTATGGATATACATATATTTATATATATATTAATATATAGATATACTTAGATATAAAATTGAAAACCTAGACTAACTTTCTTGAATTTTGCATCTATGAACTCTCCTGTCCCTTTCTTCTTGTGGGTGTGGTCAAAAAGTATTGCAATAGTAGGTTCTACACTATTCTTTTGCATCTGCAATAAATTATTATATCATAAATATATGATTGAATATAAACATCAATAACAACAAAGAAATACTTAATAATGATGGTGGCTTTTGAAAGTAAAATAAAAATGATAGGATATCAAATAAAATTGAATAAAAATTATAAAATTTTATGAATAATTGTTAAGTATAGCTATTTAGAAATAATAATGTGAATGATAACTATGGGTGGTAATTGTATCAGATCAGGTCATATATGGGTTGGGCCAAATACGGTTGGGTCCAAAATATTATAATAAACATAATGTAGAAAATGTTACAAAAATCTTATTTGGATGGAAATGAACCAAACTCTAACATACTTTTAGAGCAAAGAAAAAAATTCAAGCTCAATATAACAAACAATATTCAAATAGTAAAAATACAAGTATTGCTTAATGAACATGATGGACCTCTCTTCCTACGCTAGTCTGAGTGACTTGTGCTCCAGTAATTTCCTCTAAATCTGCAACCAACAAATTAAAAAATATGGTTGACTGGACCAAAATCTCCAAATGCAATGCACATTTATAGAATTTTAAAACTATTAATGATCAAAACTTGCTTTAGTTAAAAATATTAAGTAATTAAGGAATCATTGAAAAGGGAATGAAGTAGTAATATGTACAATAACAAATTAGTAAAACTCATTATGGTACAGGATGAGAACCCATCCCAAACTCATTATGCCCTACCCATATCTGAACTATTTAAAATCTAACTATCTGAACCCATCCCAAACTGATTACAAACTTAGCCAAAAATCCCAAACCTATCCCATTTAAAATTGGTATACCCATCGGGTACCCGAACCCATCCAAGAGAATGAAGTGAAAACAAAAGGAAGCAGAAACAAAAACATGATCAATCTATGCGAGAAAAGATCTTAACTTTATTTTTCCATATTTCCTTTGTTTTTGTTGATTTTTTAAATGTTTTACCCCAATTTCTCCTCTATTTTTCTATCCTCAGAAGTCTCAATGAGGTGGGAGGCTTGGAGCTCTCAAAACCAAAAGGGACCAACTCACACTGCCACAACACCCACAAATCCCATTTGCTAGAGAAAAAACCTCAACGGAACCTAAGAAACACCTCCCATCTCCCTCAGGTGCTCTCCTTTCCCACAGATCTTTGAAGAATGAGGATGAAATAAGAAAAAAAAGAAGGGAAAAGAAAAATGATGAATCCATATGGGAAAAGGTCTTATCTTTCGATTTTTTCCACTTTTCCTCCTTTTCCTTGAGCCCCCTATTTTTCCTTTGATTTTTCTATCCTCAAGAGTCTCAATCGGGTGGGAGGCTTGGAGCCTTTCAATAAAAAATCTCCTAAATCACACAAAATATCATGCTTCTACTAAGATTAAGCTCTCAAAACCTAACAGACCAACTCATGCTGCCACAACTCCCACAAAATCCCATATGCTAGAGAAAACACTTCAACG
>KE504708.1:0-20413 GCA_000441515.1 Elaeis oleifera
TTAAATAATTATTTATATGCAAAACAAAATTTTTACTTTCAAACTTGCTTTCTATTTTTGCTTCCGCACATCTAAAACGTCAAACTAAAAATAAAGAGTGCGAATCTTTCTCTCTCGTCGAGTTCTTCACCTCTCCACCTCCTTCTCCCTTCCTTTTGAACCATTCTTTCTCGTCAAATTCTTCACCTGCCGTCTCCAAACGTTGCTTTCTTGCGTTATAGCAACATAGTTATCAAACATACTTTTTACTTTTTATTTTATTTAACAATAAAAATCAAAAAAATATTTTTTAAAATTAAAAATACAAAATTAAAAATATAACCAAACATATCCTAAGCTATTATAAATCACTTTCAAAATCAAAATAAATAATCCAATACCAACCCGTGTTCTTTATAAGTAATCGGCTGTGATTTGGTGAGTAGCAACAACATGTCGCTATAACCATCAAAGCCAAAACATGGTCAGCTAGCCACAATTTGCACAGCACGGCGTTACTAATTTTTGGTGGCGATCAAAATCAGTCGACATGTTCGCAATTGGCTAAGATTTGGTGAGTAGTAACATCATATGTCGCCGCCCTACATGCATCTAAATTTCGTCCCCCATCTTGGCTCGTATTGATTGGTTCCTTGAAATTAATATCATGAGTCGCACTCGAGTCACACAACCTCGTCAACCCAAATTATGGAGACCTTAGCCAGCACTTGACGAACTCCTAACAAAGTCATTTGTCCTATCATGAAAGGCCTCATACCCCCCATTAATTCATGGGAGCGGTTTGAGGAATGCACGTCGTGCAAGTTGCCTACATATGAAATGCCGGCCACGTGGGATGGAGAAGACGTGTGGGTCTTCTCCATCCCAGTTGTTGCCATGGAAGGAAGCACTAGATGAGCCGGACCTTCACCATCTTTTGAAGAAGGATAGTCCCACACACTAGGGAGAATGGAGATTAAATGGTGGCATCGCATTTATATTGCCGTCACTTCATCAAATTTTCACTAACCTTTTGTGACATTTGGCCCCACACTCCGGCCTGAATTTAACTGTTGATGGGAAGTTATAGTTACGTGCATGAAGGGAACGCATGTGAAACATGGCACGACAACTTATAGTGCATGGTGGCGAATTAATTAGTTACCGATCATATAGCATCTTCAAGAGGGTTCGAAGAGATTTTTAAGTGATTGAAGTCGGTGGATGACACAGCTGGTACCCTTGTTTTTATGTTATTACTTCCGCATGCTTTGAGCTTTCAAGCAGTACCGCCATTCGGAGGTCATATCAACAAGGTGGTAAAGTTGGAAAGGAAACCAAAATTATCACGCCTCGGATCAAGAACATAATATCATGCTATCAAGAGGTAAGATCCATAATAATATAAAGTCAATCAATTATAATTAATTAAATTTATTAATAAAAATTTAATTTATTATTCATCAAATAATTAAATCAATATTGATTCGGAGCATTTCAATCCAAAAGTAAGTACTAATCCAAATCTCAACATTCATTAATAATTAACCACAACTCTATGATCATAAAATAAACTAAACTTTCGCTGTCAAATTTTTAAACTTGCTACACAAATCTTCAAGCTTAAATTCTTCATTGGTCCTAACTTTTTTTTTCTATAAAAAAATAAAAAGATATGAGCGACACTAGCTCAGTAAGTAAAACCAGCGTTTCCTTGTTGGATCAAGCATAAGTTTTTCCATGATAATACAATATTTAGAAAGTAACAAATATTACAAAAATAAATATTTCATAGAGCATATAATAAAACAAGTTATAAACCAAATCATATTTATATAAATCATGATTATTTATAAACATGAATTATAAATCATTTTGTTATGTATTCGTGTCATATTTCAAAATATTGCTTACAGATATTTGTGCTAAGATCACTATTATACCCGTGATAAGATCATATTTCTTAATTGACAAAGTTCTTATTTCATGTGCCTACTTTATACCCGTTGGTGAGGTCATATTTCGTATGAATACTAGCTCCGGATGTCGACCTTCGCAAAAGGATTCGTTCATAACTATCTGAGAGCTTTTAAAATCCTTATGTCTTTTTTTAAAACATACATATACATAGATGGAAAATAATAAAATTCATGATTCATAATCATGCTATTTCATAAACATATTTATGGAATCAATATTCATAATAAACATGCTTTTTCATATCACATATGCTGATCTTATTTATGAAAAATATGATTTCATCAACAATAATTCTTTGCATGAAAAATATGATTATTCAAAATAATAAGGAGCATAAGATCCACTTACCTCGTTCATCCTAGATCTTTAGTTTTCTTAAATGAATCAAATAATCTTATTAAAATATCAAATTATAATCAATTTTTTTTCAATGAGTTTAATAAAATTAAATAATGAAAGAGGTCATTGATCGGATGATCGATCAGATAGGCTATCCGGACACTGAAACAATTTATGGCCTCCTAACTGAGGATTCGATCTAAGTAACTTTGATCAAAGAATCATGGAGCATGAATTGGATCAAGATTAAGATCGATCAATAGAGTTCATTAATAGTAAGTTTCAAAGGTATTAGACAGGCTCGGCATGGGTTTAACATATGACACAAATATCAAAATAATTTCAGATCATCTTATCGGAGTCAACATAGGTTCTTAGAAGATGAAGGCATGACTTGGTATAGGATTCATAGACCTTCTTAGAAAAAGAAAATCAGTCATGGGAGAGAAAGTAGAGAGAGAAAGTAGAGAGAGAATCTTCGTATCCTTCAGAAAAGGTAATTATGATCGAGATCATCAGAGATCATATCAAGGTGACTCAATATAGATTAACTGTATCAGATGCTATAAATTTCGGATAAGAACTAGGCTGGGATCCAACTTAATGTACAGATATTAAAGCGAATCCGAATTTCTCTGAAAAGATCATATCAGATTCATAGTAGGGTCCATGGGTTCGATAGAAAGAGAAATAGAGAAGATAGAGAGATAGGAGAGAGAATTTTTTTTCTTTTTTTGTTCTTTTTTATTTTATTTTTTTATTTAGAGTGCGATATCACAAAATCGGGGATGGACCATATATATCCTGTATTGCTGTGGAAGTAGATCCCTAGCAGCCGAAGTTTAGCTTGGTAAATAAGTGAGGGTAATGTCAGCGGTTGGTATTTTTTCAATGATACAACCTCCAAGCTTCTCTCAATAAATGTCAGTGGTGTGATTTCTAGAAATTGCTAATGGATGACAAAATAATAATCTTAAGAACAATAAGAAAATATAAGATTATGAAGATTAAATCAATGAAATTGTGAGTCATGTGAAAATACTTTCCTAAGAATGAAATTCATCCTCTCGTATGGATTTACGGCGAGATCATCTCCAAGGTATAATGGACCCAATTTAGTCCAATTTTCTTCTCACGAGCACGAATGCACGAGAGGCTTGACCTAGTCGACTCGTTTAGTTGTTGAAATGTTGGGAAGCATAGAAGAGGAAATTACAAAAAAAGTTAAGTGGAAAAGGAGTGGGAATAAAAAGTGTAAGGGGTTCTCTCTCTCTACACCAAGTGGCTCAGGGCTTCAATAGGTTTGGATGTTACATGCCAAGACCTGGGATCTAGGTCTTTTTATAGACTCGGGCTAGATAACCACCGAAAAGATCCATAAAAGGCTCAATGGCCTGTTAGTTTTGCTGCCTCACAATAGACTGCCAGCATATGTGTCTAAAGATCGATCCAAAATATATACATTATGGCGTGTTGGTCAGTTGAGATATAGCCCTTTTAAACTTTAAATTCCAATTCGAAATCAAAATTAGCATAGCATTTATGCTACGGCGTCTCGAATCAAAGCTGAGAACGTGCGTATGTATATGGTCATCCACCCACTATCCTTAAAGCCCAACATATGCTTGAATGACCAGGATATTTATAAATGTAAGAGTACTAGAATATAATCATCCAATATAGGACTACTAAGGATTAAATTTATAAAGCAAGGTTCCGGAGGTGAGGCTGGTGTTGAATCGGGTTGGAGAGCTGAACGCTGGGCCAATGTGAATTACAGGCAAAATTTGCAAAAAAAATTCTAAAATCGTGGGATGCCGTCCGATTTAGGATCCTCCGATGCTTAAATCAGCTGGGATCTTGAGAACAGATAGTGAAAATAAAGAAGTAGAAAGTAAGAAGTGAGAGTTTGTGAGTAGAGAGAAGTAGAATGAACTCTAAGTGGAGAGAACTTTAGTTCTTCAAGAAGAATCTTAATAGAGTTTTGTCTTTGTGAGTTCAGACTTAGTTTGGACTTACTTTTTGGGGAGCATCTTATTCTTTTTATAGAGGGAGCTTGCTTAGGCTTTAAGAAAATTTGTTAGGCTGTTAGAGATCTATTAGATTGTTGGCCATTAGAAATCTGTTAGACTGTTAAAGATCTGTTAGGCTGTTTGGTTGTTGTAACAGAATGACTAGCTGTGAAGAGATCGTAGGACGACTATTCATATAGTAAATGAGTTGGAATACAACTGGAGGATAGTTACAACTGAACTGGATGACAGCTGTGAGATAACTGTATGTAGATGTGATGGCACATCAGTAACAGACCGATGTGGGATAGCTGACATCAGTAACTATCTGAACTGGATGCCGTGCTTTGAGTGTCAGTAATCAGATTGGCCGAAAATCGAAATAAGATGAAGAGAGATCGGAAGCAACTCGAGGTAAGTATTTCACTTAGGAGTAGTTCTGGACAGCTGATTATTAAATAATACTCGAGAAGCAGATCGATCTTAAGCCGATGTGAGCTGAAAGGACTTTTATCTTAGATAACCTACCGCCACATGTCCAGATGATGCTGAAGTCTGATAATATACACCAACATATGCCCCCATTTTTACATCGAAGTGAAATGACTCACATCGATATGGAAAGTATTCCAAAGGCTTTACCCGATCTGTCTCGTCATAATAAATGTTTTGTTCTGATAATAGCTGGAAATATTAATTTTTAACCATTCGAAGCAATGTGTCGTCCTTTGAAACCATCCTGCTGTATGGATTAATGATAGGTGTCTGGAAAGCTACAATATCATAAATATCAAAGTGGCTTAACCGCGAGATGTATGTGCCAAGTGTTGAAATGATATTGGGGAGGATGGCTTTCATGCGGATCTTGCTTTTGTGGCTGCATCAGGAAGAGGTGTGTTGAAACGGCCTTCTGCAAACTCATTGGATGGCTGAAAGGTAGCAACAATTTGATGGTACAATAGGTTAATCTAGACCATTGAACACTTTTATAAATAGGTCTGCCCTATAGATGAAAACCACTGTTGTTATTCTCCCTTTGTCGAAACTCTGTCGGATTTTTTTTCCGAGCCTTTGCATGACGAAGAAGAAGGTCCTTTGAAGTCGCCAGAGTCGGAAAAGAAGAGAAGTAGAAGTCCTTCAAAAGCTCCCTCAAGCCTTCTTTCATCTGCTAGGTATCCACCTCCGTTCCATCCCATAGAGTCGGGTTTTAGGATTTTGGAGTCTTTCTTCCTTTAGGCAGTTTCTTTTCTGTTCCTATCCCATTTTGACTTCTTTCTTCCTCATTCATTTTTTTCTTCTATATTAGAATATCCTCCAATAGTAGTATCGAGTCGTGTTAGAGTAATTGGATACCTTGATCGACTCAGACGCTGCTCAATTTTGAGATGGAAAGTCCACTTCGGGCAGAGGCCAAGGTTAGCATCTTAGGTCGGGATAACCCTAAGTCTCCTATAAGGAGACTCATGGATTATCTTGGATCGACTATAGAGCAGTCCACTCTAACCGATGTCGACTTTCAGGAACTTAGGGAGAAATACTCCATTCCTGAAGAGTTTCAATTAATAGAACCAGATCGGAAAGGTAAGGTAACCGAACCTCTAGATGGCTGTGTCGCATTTTATGATCAGATATTTCGATTTGATCTTTGGTTTCTTTTACATCCTTTTTTCAGTAGTATTTTTTATTTTATAGAATTCATCTAACTCAGGTCACTCCTAATGCCATCAGAACCATCATAATTTTCATTATCTGGTGTAAATTCTCTACTATAGAACTTAGGATTTTTCTCTTTAGGATACTTTTTGTCCTAAAAAAACATCCATATGAGAAAGGCTGATGGTATTTTTCATCTCGATCAAAATATAAATTTGGTCATGCTCTTTCTTCTTTCATTCACAATTGAAAAAATCATTTTTCTTTATTTCTTCTGATGTTTCATGGGATTTTAGCTACAAATAACGTACCTTCGAAATCAAATGGAACGCACATAATGAAGTACACTCTGGAGAAAAGGAGGCTTTTGCAGGACTTCTGGGTATGAAAGTACCTAAAATGAGCTTACTGGTAATGGAGCAATTTTTGCTTGAAGCCAGCATCAGTCACGTCTCTCTCCAGAATAAGTCCGATGTCAATTTCACAGTTCTTTTGTTCTTATGTGATAGAACAATGAAGTTCAATATGCAAAGATTGACAGAGACCAAGAAAAGGAAGACTCAAGCTGTCAGCCTACTGCAGCCTCTGCATCCAAGAAGACCAAAGAGACTGCTCTTCCAAAATTAGATATCCCCCAGTCATCATCTGAAGCCATTATTATTGATAGCGATGCCATGCCGATCTCCATTATCCTACCAAAGCCAGCTCATCCTCCTACTAAGGCGATTCGATCGCCATTTTCTAAGGGACCACAATCAAAGGGTTCTGCACCTCTTCAGTCATCGGGCAAGTCAGTTCGGCCATCGACCAGCGTTAGAAACCTTCTGACAATCTGCCATCTACCTCGGTGGAAACCATTGACTTGGCAAAGGAGTTGCTAATGGAGATGCCAAGGCTTGCTTGAGACCTCTTCGGCAAGATGATGCCCAGAGAGATCTTGACACCTGGAGGAGGGATCTCTCAATAGATGAGCTGACGAACCACGGTTATACCAGTATCATGGATGTAAGTTTTACTTCTTTTTTCTTTCTTTTTTTCTTTTGTTTCTTCTTTTCTTTTCTTTTCTTTTTCTTTTCACTTTGGCTTTTATCCGACCTGATCATTTCTTTTGTTCTCTCTTTTTCATGTTGGATTTTCTCTGACCTTATCATTTCTTTTGCTCTTTTTTTGTGGTCCGTTATGTACTTCAGATTGATGCATGAGCACATGGGCTGGTTCTATGAAAATAAGAAGACCATGGAGGAAGGTCTGAAGGTCGAAAGGGAAGCCAAGAAGGCGGTCGAGGAGGTTAAGAGGATAGCAAAAAGAAGACTGCCAAGGAGAAGGAACAGTGGAGGGACTAAAGAAGCAGCTCCAAGAAAATTAGAATCGATAAAGGAAAGAATAAGCAACTACTGGATAATCAGCATTAGCTGAACGAGAAGGATGATTAGCTGGCTGAAAAGGAGGACCAGCTACGAAAGAATACTGAGAGAAATTTTGTGTTGAAAACTAAACTGAAGGAGGCTGAGGCTACCATCATCAAGTAGGAAGGCAATTTGATCTCATACCAACATCAACTGTATAAGGATCAGGAGCGAATGTTTCGAATTATCGAAAACTATAAGAACTCCGAAGCTTTCCAGGATGAGATCACTGAAGCTTCAGAAGGAGCCTTCAATTATGGCTTCAAAAGTTGCCAGAGCCTGATTATCAACCAATTTACTGACCTTGACCTTAGCAAGATCACAATAGATGCAGCTATAGAAGCAGCAGTCGAGGTGACCTCTGATGCCACTGTCTCTCAAGTTCCTACAACCCCTTCTTTTGAGTCACCTCCAGTCGAAGTCCCGCCAGTCCGACCGAGGTTATCACTGTGGAAGCTCTTTCAGAAGAAAATACTAAGGAAGAAGGTAGCTCGGCTCCTTCTAAGGAAGAACTAAGCTCGATTCCTCCCAAAAAAGAGCCCAGCTCGGTCCCTCCTCCAGCAAGATCTCAGGTTAAGGCTTGATTTGCATTTTTCTTTCCTTTTTAACTTTTGTATCAGTCCGACGTGAGCTTTTGTAGTTCTTTTTAAATTAATAAATAAATTTTAAATTCATTCTTATTTTTTTCAATCATAGATAATCCGATCTGAGTTTTACTTATTTTTTGAAATACGCATAAGTTATTGAACTTTCGATGTCCGTTGGATAATAGCAAGTATATGCAAATTTAAGATCGATCAATCAAATAAGTCAAATGACTATTCTCAACTCAGAAAATAAGATAAATTAATATAATTAATTTTAAGTAGTAATCTTCTGAATTTAAATCAGATCATGTAATCAGAGATTAATCAATCTCTAATAATTCAATGTAAAGGCTTCAAAAATACCTCCAACCGAAGTAGGGTGGCAGATCGGATTTCATCATCCGTAGATTTATAATCCATGTTGCCTTCTAGTAGTCATCATTAAAGAAATCCAATTATATATCTGAGTGCTCTTTCTATGGGCTTTAGCTTTTCTTCATTTTACTTGACAAGGTCCAATCTGGAGATTAGATTTTTCGAACCGCTCGATGGAGTCCAATCCGGAGATCGAATATTTTATGATATCTGGTGAAGTTCAATTTGGAGATTAAATGTCCCACAACAAGTTACTCTATTTTGGTTGGAATCTTTATGGCCTTATCGTGGCTTTTCCAACCTCACTTTGGAATATTTATTCTCTTATCGTGATTTTTTCGACCTCATCTCAAAATTTTATGAACTTATCGTAGCTTTTTCGATCTCTTCTTAAAATTTTTATAGCCTTATCATAGCTTTTCTGATCTTATCTCAAAATTTTTATGGCCTTATCGTGGCTTTTCCGATCTTGCTTCAAAATCTTATGATCTCATCGGAGCTTTTCTGACCTCACTTCGAAAATCTTATGGCCTCATTGGGGCTTTTCTGACTTTGCTTCAGAAATCTTATGGCATCATTTGGGCTTTTCCAACCTTGCTTCAAAATCTTCGGGCCTTATCGGGGCTTTTCCGACCTTGCTTCAAAATCTTATGGCCTCATCGGGGCTTTTCTGACCTCGCTTCGAAAATCTTATGGTCTCGTTGGGACTTTTTCGATCTTGCTTCGAAAATCTTATGGCCTCATCGGGGCTTTTCTGACTTCATTTGGTTGGGTTTCACCAATCTGGTTTGGATGAAGAAAGATTCTTCAATAGAAACTTTGGCCAGAGCATTATCTTTATTAGGACAAAGATTGAATTCTTTATTGAAAAGATCTTATTGATAATATATTTTAAAATTTTCAGCATTTCATATCTTTGGGATGGTCATACTATCTAGATTTTCAATTCGATAAGCTCTCGGATAAATTACTTCGATAATTCGATACGGCCCTTTTAGTTCGGAGTGAGTTTTCTTGTGACTTTGAGACTTCAGCTCATCGGAAAATTAGATCACCTTTATGAAAAATTTTAGGCTTCATCCGAGAGTTGTAATATTTTGCCACTCTTTGTTTATAAGCTGCCATGCAGATTTGGGCTCTTTATCAAATTTCATCAAATAAATCAAGATCGTTCCTCAACCGATCTAAATTACTTTTGGCTTGAAATTTTTTTGTTTTGGTCATAAGAAGATCGATCTCAATAGATATCACTACCTCTATTCCAAAGATAAGTTTGAAAGGTATTTTTCTAGTTGGTATCTGAGGTGTAGTTCTATATGTCCAGATAACATTGTGAAGCTCTTATGTCTAGAGTCTTTTAGCTTCAATAAGCTTTATTTTTAAATCTTGAAGAATAGTTCTGTTGGTCACTTCAATTTTTTTATTTGATTGTGGATGTCTAACCAAAGTGAATATATGATCAATGTGAAGCTCAGAATAAATTTTTTGAATTTTTGATTGTCAAACTGCTATCCGTTGTCGGTAATTATGATTCGAGGTAAAGCAAAACGACAGATAATTAATTTTCATATAAAATCTCTCATCTTTTCTCAGTGATTCGTGCTCGGGGCTCAATTTTCATCTACTTAGTAAATAATTAATAGCTACCATCAAAATATTTTTATCATGTGGTTATTGAAAAAGATCCCAGAATATCTATTTTTCATATGGCAAATGGCCAAGATGCTGTAATAGAGATGAGTTCAGATGTAAACTGATGTTGAATATTGGCATACCTTTGATATTGATTACATTTATTGATAAGATCGATATAATCTTTAAAATGAAAGGCCAATAATAATCTTATCTAATTATTTTGTAAGTTTAAGATCTATCCCCTAAGTGATTACTGCAGATTTCTTCATAAATTTTTTGAAGAGCAAAATCAGCTTCAGAGGGTCTTAGACATCGGAGCAGTGGGAAGGAATACGATCTCTTGTATAATTGGTTGTCTACAATAACATACTATAGGGTTTGTCTTTTAATCTTTCTTGCTTCAACTGGGTCCGTTGGCAGAGCTCTTTTGGTAAGATACTCCATCAATGGATCAATCCAACTTGGCTCATGATCAATTTGGACGATAAGCAAGATCCCAATACTAGGCTTTTCAAGAATATCAATAGAAATATTTGAACTGAGTTTGAAGAAATCCGATGTGGCTAGATGAGATAGAGCATCAGCTTGAAAATTTTTCGACCTGAGTATCTGTATAACTTCTAGATCTTCGAAGCTTTTTGATAATTTTCTTACATTATGCAAATATTGAGTTAAAATAAAATTTTTAGCTTCAAATCGACCTCATACCTGACCGACAACAAGCTAAGAATCAGTGAAGATCTTGAATTTTTTTAACATTGAGTTCTTTAGGCATCCCAAGCCTTACCATTAATGCTTCATATTCTACTCTATTATTTGAGGTATCAAAATTGAATCTCAGAGCACGTTCAGTAATAACGCCTTCTGGGCTTGCTAGAATCAAACCAGCTCCATTTCTTTTTGATTTAGAGGCTCCACCAACATATAATATCCAAAAAAAATTCGAATTGATATTTTCAAAGCTTTTCGAGATAGATTTCTCATTAAGAATAGAGCATTCAACAATGAAATTATCTAGCACTTGAGCTTTTAATGGAGATCGAGGTCAGTAATGAATATCAAACTCACTCAATTCAATAGTCCATTTGGCAATCCAACCTGAAGTATCAAATCACTGCAGAACAAACTTTAAAGGTTGATCAATCAAAACTATGACAGAATGAGTTTGGAAATAAGATTAGAGCCATCTTGCTGATGTAATAAGAGTATAAATTATCTTTTCAATTTTGGAATACTGAGTTTTAGCATCTCTAAGCACTTTACTTGTATAATAAATTGATCTCTATATTCCTACAGTACTTCAGATCAAAATCGAACTAACAGCATTAGCTGAAATAGATAAATATATGAATAACTCCTCACTTTCTATCGGCTTTGATAATAATGGAGTGGATCCGATATACTTCTTGAGATCATCGAAGGCAGTTTGACATTCATCCGATCAAGTAAAATCTTTAATATAATTGAGAATCTTAAAGAAAATAGATATTTTTAGCTGATCTGGAGATAAAATGGTTGAGAGAAGCTACTCATCTAGTGAGCTGTTAAATTTTTTAACAGAGCTCGGATGCTTCATCTCGAGTAGAGCTGGGATTTTTTCAGAATTAGATTCGATTTCTCTTTGAGTTACAAAAAGTCTAAAATTTTTTTGAAGTCACTCCAAAAGTATATTTGTTGGGGTTGAGCTATTGAAAATTATGTCCTAAAGTTAATCGTCAGTCTGTTGACGATTGTGCTTATTTGTAATTGTATATGAATTATTCAATAATAAAATTATTTGACTTTTTCATCATAAAGTTGTGTACATCTTCTTTAATGAACTTCTGTGTTGTGATGAAGTCCTTAAGACTATTTTAAATTGATAAAGGAGAATTTATCATTTAGTCCTTAAACTTGTTCACGATCAAACGATATACTATTACTAGGACAATAGTTATATCAAGTATAGGTCATTGTATGCTATATAGGTTGGTTGGTCTCTTAATCAATGAGTGTAAAGATACTGATATGACATACAGATGAGATGTAGGATATATCTCGCTGAATATGATCAACTGTGGAGTACTCTACTGTCAAGAGTAGCTCATGAAGGGTATGGATATAAGTGTCTCTCTGATCTGAGATCACCATCGTGACTTGTAAGCAACTCACTGTACTTTGATGCTGAACTATCTGAATTTATAATTTAATGATGGAAGATATTTAGGTACAGTTAAATACTTGTTAAGTCGGTGTGTGAGTCAAGATGGGATTGACTCCTCTGAATTATAGGTGTTAATGCATCATTGTATGTCAATTTAGTAAAATTTTGATCAGGATAATCTTTGTGATGGATTTGAAAGGTTGAAATATCGTGTGGTTGACCATTTCAAGATTGATAGTTAACCCTAGGTCTTCTTGAGTATTAGGATCAAAAGGATGAATTATATGGTACGCATATGTCAATAGCTTCTTGAATGGTTGCTTTGTAATCATTCGATCTATTTAGACATCGGGTCCCATTGCTAAATGGTTACATTGATTAGTTTAAAATTATTTCATGCTATTGACTTAGGTTCGAATCTATGGAGTCACACTCAAAAAAATTTCTATTTTATCAAGTGACTGATCAATGATTGAGAATTGTTCAAGGGTATAATCGTCAATATGATTGATGGTTAACTTGATGCAAAAGTTGCAATGAATTAATTAACTAAGGATTAGTGAATTAAAAAGGATTGATAAGTAATTAGACTGCTGATTAAGCTCAATTTGATTGATCAATAATTTGGTTCAAGTCTAATTGAATTAGATTCAATTTGGTTAGATCTGATTAGGTTATAAGATGGCCTAATTGCTAAAAGTGATTGATTTCTGATTTGATCAAAAATTGAACTCAATTAAATTTTGATTTAATTAGGATTTAATCTAATTGGTTTGGTACCTAATTGGATTGGATCTAAGTTATTTGATTAGGGTCTAACCTAATTTGATTAGGAAGGATACCCAAGAGTCCAATCCAAGTTGGACTTCTCCCTACCGTCGACCACCCTTGCGCACGCCACTCTTCGCAATGCAAATTCTGATTTGCATGGGAAATCTTCATGCATAAAGGAGTTTTGTCACCCCCTCTTAATGCCCAAAGGATGAGATTAGATGTGGTTCAATTTAATTTAAATTGGATTTGAATTTAACTTCAAATCTGATTTTTATCTGAGTTCGAATTTGATTCGAACTTGATCTTTATCTCTCTATCCACGCCATCTATAAAGAGCCCTAATTTTTGTGCCATAAAAATCAGAACATCATAAGATTATAGAGTGTGTGAGTTAGTTTTCATAAGGGATGTGAGGTCTTGGGTGGGTGGCCTTCCTAGGCGTGAGAGATTAGAAGAGTTCTTCCCCCTCTTGGATGAGTGAAAACCTAGATCTGATTCTAGGGTTTTGGGAAGAGAGAAAAATGAGAAGAAAGTTCTCATCTTTATCTTTTTCCATCACCACATCCTCCTCTGTGTTCCATCTTCAGATTTGGAAGAGTCCGAGAGATCCAAAGAGAGGAGTAGATCAGCCATGTAGAAGGTCTTCGTGCGAGCTAGTACTCTTGGAGAAATCAATCAGCACAGCACTTTGAGTGGATCATCCATAGAGGCCAGACATCCTGTACGACTATAAGCAACCAGCAAGACCTCAAGTTCTCGTGATTCAGACACGGTGATCTACTATCCACGTTAAGGTATCAAGTTTTGAACTAGATAGTTATGTAGATGTGATCTACGGATGCATGTTATCTATGATCATGCATGCAGATTTTATTTCAGATCATATACATGCATCTTATCATATTATAGATCCTAGGATAAAATTTTTAGATATGATCTAAAGCATGTTTATTAGATTAAATCATTTAATCTGATTCTATTCCACTGCATTATTTTTTGAAATTACATGCTTGAAGCCTTACTGATTTTTCAACAGTGGTATCAGAGCCAGATTCATTATAACATGATTATGTATGCATGTTAGATCTATTTTTTTAATTTAGATTAGATCTAAATTTTTTCATATATGATATGATTAGATTGGATGCCTAGTAGCTTAGTAATCGGATTGAACTTTCTTGACCTTCGGTCATAAGAGAAAGTAGGGCTTAATGACCCTCTCCTCCCATATCATGGGGTCTCTTATGGCGTATAAGGATGCAGTTTGTTCTTGAAGATAAACCACGAAAGAAAAAAATTATTTTTTATAAAATCCTAGACCTTGAAACCTTAGATTTATTGTATGTCATACAAATAAATTTGTATGAGAAGTAAAATCATCTAATCTATTGATTAAAATTATTTTAATCATGAGAAATAAAATTTAAAGTCATAAAAAATTTAGATATGATCTAAAAAGTTAGTTTATGATTGATTTTATTTCGATTTATGTAAAATTTTTTAGATATGAAACTCTTTGAAACATGCTGGCATGCTAACTGAGCCGACTAAATTTTGAATTGAGTCGACTCAATCCCTTGGTTTAGTTGGCCCAGTGCTAATTGAGCCGATCTAGTTGCCTTAGGTCAAACAGTAATAGTTACTGTTCATTATCAGTTGGTCGATCAAGTAGTAGACTTAGTCGACCCACTAAATTGAGCCATCTCGATCCAGAGATGAGCTGATCCAGTTTTAGAACTGAAATTTTTTACATAAATCAGTTGTAAATTATTTATAAATTAAATTTAAAATTATTTCAAACCTAAACAGCAAACCCATGTTAATCATACACTTAATTGAAAATTAAGGGTGAAATCAAATAAATCTAGAATTATGAATTAAAGATCTAATCACATTCACATAAAACATGGAATTATCCGTTAGCTTGATTAGGTCCTCTTAATTGGGTTAGACCTAAGATTAGAATCAAATAAACTAAATAGAGAAATTGATTAAATCTAACTAAAAATTGAATTAGATTAAATCAGAATTTTTTTAGAGCCAATACAATAGTTGTAGTTGGTCATAATCGATAATGTGCTGATCTGCTTCAATACTTTTCATCAGTATATCATCAACATAGACCTTCATATTGCAATCAATTTATTGCTTGAAGATCTTATTCACCAGGTATTGGTATATACCACCTACATTTTTAAGATCAAATGATATCATTTATAACAATACAAATCTCTTTCAGTGACAGGCTATATTTCTTCATCTTCAAGTACCATTGTGATCTGATTGTATCCAAAAAAAGCATCCATAAACTTAACAATTTGTGCCCTGAAGTAGCATCAATGAGCTGATCAATCTTTGAAAGAGAAAAACTGTCTTTTGGACAAGCTTTGTTGAGGTCGGTGTAATCAATACAGATCCTCCACTTTTTATTGACTTTCTTAACCATGACAACATTTACAATCCACTTTGGATATGGTGTTTTATGATGAATTTGACTTTCAAGAGCTTGTCTACTTCTTTATCTATTGCTTTCTATCTTTTTGAAGCAAATCTTCTTTTCTTTTGCTACACTGATTTATATTTTGGATCAATATTGAGCTTATGCACAATGACATCTGTTGAGATTCTAGACATGTTAGAGGTTGACCGTGAAGACATCGACATTTGTCTGAAGAAAAGATATTAGCTTTCCTATCAAGTTTGGCTCCAATAAAGATCCAATTTGAACTATTTTTTCTGGATCATCACCCAAAGCAACAGTGATAAGCTTCTCCGCTAGTTCTCCTCGATTTTTTCTGATATCATATTTATTTCTTAATCAGGTACTTCAGTTGGTAAGGCTTCCACAGGCTTCTTCATTCTTGTTGCTATAAAGAAGCACTGCTTAGCGAGCATTTGATCTCCTCGGATTTCTCCGACTTCATACTTAGTAGGGAACCGGACTAACAGATGGTAAGTGGAGACTATAGCTTTGAGGGGATTGAGCCCAGATTGATCAAGAACTATATTGTAAACTGATGGTACTTTAACAATCAAAAGATGAGTCTTAGAGTTGACCGGCATGGTTCTGTACTTGTAGTGACTGACAAAGTAATTTTTCTTCTACGAATATAGAATTCACAGAGAAGTCGATCAAAGGGTGCCGACTTGCTTCAGCTAACCTATCAAATTTATTTTTGAAAAGTGTTATAGAATAAGACATTAGTAGAGCTTCCATTATTCACTAATATTTTTTACATTATTTTTACTTTTGTCATAGAAATAATAACAACATCATTATTTGAAGTTTGAACTCTTTTGACATCATCATCAGAAAAAGAAATAATATTTTCTATGCGCTGACGTTTTGGAGAACTCCTAGCCACTTCAGATGCTTCTGCAGTTCCATCAAGACTGGAAATCATGTTGATAACTCCAGCAGTAGGTCTGTTGAGGTCATTCTTATTATCTGACTTTTACCACTGGTCAGTAGTTTGGTTGGCCCAATCTCGAACATACTAGCCAAGTTGACCTTGGCATATCAGTGCCTCAATTTCATCCTTCAGTTGTCGGTACTTCTCAGTATCATGATCGTGGTTCTGATGATAATAGTAGTATTTCTTTTATCTCTTTTTTTGGTGGGGCTCTTAAAAGATTAGGTCGGCAATGATATCCTTGGTTCTCGATTTTCATTAGTATCTGAGCTCGAGGGACGGACAATGAAGTATAAGAATCAAATCACCGAGCTGGGCTGGACCTTAAATTTTTCGAGGTCGATCAGTGTTGTTTTGTTGATTTTTGCGATCTTTCTCTCGAGGCCATTTTTTTCTACCTTCTTATTTTTTTGCCTGACGGAGTATGCTTTCTTCTTTTTTAGCCTGTACATACTTTCATACTCAGTCTAGCATTTGCTCATTATTATCTGGGTAGTTCATGTTGAGGGAAAAAAATCAAGTGGTTGCTCCTGAGTCCTTGCTTCAAAACTGCCATAGCAACGGACTCATTGAAGTTTTTTACTTTCAAAATAGCTGCATTGCAGCGTGCGTGTAGTTCTGCAGAGATTCACCTTCCTATTGCTTCACAGTGAAAAGACTGTTAGTATTTTTTAGATGAACTCTGTTATTACCAAAGTAAATGACGTACAGTTTGGCTAATTGTTCAAAAGAAGAGATAGATCATAATTGAATGCTAGAGAACGAGATTCTTGCAACTTTTTTGAGAGTGATGGGGAAGATAATATAGAGTAGGGCATCAGACGCCCCTTGTAGCCTCATGATGGCTTTGAAATCCTCCAAGTGGTCCAAAAAATTAGTGGAGCCATCAAATGACTCCACGGCAGGCATCTTGAACCGCATGAAAATCGGTTCATCAAGGATTTGCCAAAAAAAAAGATTGCAAGCTAAAATCTCTCTCACCCTTGTTGTCAATTTGAATCTCCATCAGCTTCTTCTCAAAATCTTGGATCTTTTGTCCAAGATATTCTTTCAAATTCACTTTTTTTCTTGGAGCAGATGAGTCTGTGCCTCAAGATTGATCAGCGAGATCTAGAGTATGATTATGAGAGGGATTTTAAGGAGCTAGATGCTGGGAGTGGTGAGATTGAATCACTTGTGGAGTTGGTTCTCGCTGTTGCTGCTCAGTGGTATGTTGAAGTTGTTGTACCATAGTAGTGAGGGCTTGAACTTGCTGAACTAGGAAGTAGAATTGCTGAGGGTCAATAGCAACTGATAGTTGGATGACATCCTAAGCATCTTCAGGAGAGGATGAGGGGGGTGGAGGATGAATCGGTGTTTCTTATTCACCATTTTTTACTAAAATTTTTAAATATCCTTCCTCTAGTATCAATCTGTTGCTATAAGGCTCCAGAGGCGAGGTTGGTGTTGAACCGGATTGGAGAGCTGAATCCTGAGCCAATGTGAACCACAGACAAAACCTACAAAAGAAGTCCTAAAACTGTGGGGTACCCTTTGATTTAGGACTATCTGATGCTTAAGTCAGTCGGGACCTTGAGAACAGTAATGAAAATGAAGAAGTAGAAAGCAAGAAGTTAGAGTTTATGAGTAGAGAGAAGTAGAATGAACTCTAAATGGAGAGAACTCTGGTTCTTCAAGGAGAATCTTAGCAGAGTTTTATCTCTATGAGTTCAAATTTGGTTTGGAGTTATCTTTCAGAAAGTACCTTATCCCTTTTATAGAGGGAGCTTGCTTAGATTTTAAGAAAATTTGTTAGGCCGTTAGAAATCTATTAGGCTGTTAAGCCGTGAAAGATCTGTTAGACCGTTAGAGATCTGTTAGGCGGTTTGGTTGTTGTAACAGAATGGCCAACTGTGAAGAGATAGTGGAGCGGCTGTCCACATGGCAAATAAGATGGAATACAACTGGAGGACAGCTACAGCTGAGTTGGATGATAGCTGTCAGATAACCGTATGTAGATGTGATGGTACATCGATAACAGATCAATATGGGATAGCTGACATGAATAACTTCTGAATTGGGCGCCATGCCTTGAGTGTCAGTAATCTGGTCGGTCGAAAATCGAAATAAGATGAAGAAAAATCGGAAGCAAACTGAGGTGAGCGTTCCGCTTAGTAATAATTTTAAACGACCGATTATCAAATAATACTAAAGAAGCAGATCGATCTTGAGCCGATGTGAGTTGAAAGGATTTTTATCTCAAATAACCTAGCGCCACGTGTCCAGGTGATGCTGAGATCAGATAATATACATCAATAATAAAATTTAATTATTCATAAATGGAAGAATTAAAATTTATTTATAATTAAATTTTTTAAATAAGAAATTCAAAATTTTAACATATAATACATGTTTTACTAAGGAAGCAGAAGAGAAAGCATTGCTAGAAAAGGAAGGATTGTTTTCACGCGTGGCAAAGACTATTGAATTAATTGGGCCTATTCTGAGTCATGCTTGAGATTATTCTCAATGAGCAATGGCTACATTAAGGGTTTGATTCATGTCTTTGAGCCGCACTCTGGTCCACATCAAGCATTGATTAGGCTAACAAGAAGTAATAATTGTATTAAAATTCATAAGCTCGCCCTCTTTTTTATATGTATTTCCCGATAGATAAGGCCCTCCCCACTTTGATATTGATGTGAACCGAGCCCTGCCTCTTGTTGTTTGAACTTTGAAATGAGACGCTACAAATGCGAAATGGCACTCGAAAGGCGGCGCCGATACACTTAAAATAAGACGTGTTATTAGAAAAAGATGGCGAGGTTTCTCCACCCGCGTGCCAATACTTCGTCGGCCGGTAGCGTCATCGGTCGCAAGTCCAAATCTAAGACAAGTACGGTCAATAAGCTAGAATTGTTCAAAAAACTTTCGAGGTGGAGGCCACAATGGAGCCCAAGGTTTTAGCATCCATTCCATCGGCTTTCGAGCGGTTTTAACTTCCCTCTAATCAATCCCTTTTGGGCCCACGGCACTGGTACATAAAGGAATTCGTTCGCCGGTTGTTCCAGTGCACTTCCAACAACTTCACTATCACAAAATTCGAACCAGTCCGCCTCCAAAGCCAACACAAATTATTGATTAATGCTACATCGCAGTCCTACCTAGATTTAATGATGCTTTAGTTGGTAAGTAGCATTTAAAGAGCATAAATTTTGAGGCAAATGCAAGCACTGCACATCGCACTTCGAGATAAGAGGTATCAGGATTAACAGTGTTCGCAATGCGAAGGATGAGGTCAGAATTTAGGTGTGACCCAAAACAAACAGACACACTTTCTTATCCACGAAATATGAGGATGTCATGTAAGCAAAGTCACATGAAGTCGCGTGAGATCATGTAACCCTTTTTTTTCCCTACTCGGAAAGCAGCCGAAAGTTGGTTTCGTTTATTTTGAAAAAGTTTTGAAAATAACATGATCTTGTCTTTGAGGACATGAATATGAAAATGTCTTGGCAATCCTGATAAAAAATGTTGCTAATAATAAATATTGTATATATTGGACTCTGATTGATCGGATCTCAATCTAAATTTGATAGGCTCTCAATCTTTTAAATCGACATGCATCTCAAAGCATGAGAAAATGATTAGTGAAAGATGTGGAATACCGTCTGGCTGATATGGCCTTAAATGAGACACGACATGAGACCACGCGCACCCTCCTCCTCTCTCCCTTTCAAAATAGTCACCTTCTCCTCTCCCCAAAATCCATGCTTCTTTCTCCTTCTCCGACCATCGTTCTCATCTCCTCTGAAATCCTCCATCCGCAGTCACCATCCTATCTGCTTCTCTCTTTCCGACCACCATCCTCGTATGTATGTATACTGTATGTATGTGTGTGTATATATATATGTATGTATATATGTATAAATATGTGTATATTGTTGGGAATAGTGTCCCAAAGCCAATCGTCAGCCTGTTGACGGTTGTGCTTATTTTTTATATATGTACATGAATTATGAATTAATAAAATTATTTGACATTTTAATCACAAAATGTTTTATCTTCTAACGAACTCTTATGTTGCGGTGAAGTCCTTAGGACTATTAGACTCGACAAAGGAGGATTTGTCGTTTAG
>KE504708.1:106408-118464 GCA_000441515.1 Elaeis oleifera
ATATATAGAGCCTCTTTTTTTGTTATTGGAGGGGGTTTAGGGTCAGACAATTAATTGAGCTCAATGGAAATCGCTCCTCTTCTTTTCTTCGATTGGGGTCAGTTCTAGGGTTCTAACTTTTGAAGTTCTCCTCTTCCTCCTCCTCCCTTTCTTGTCCACCTCTTTGATGTTGCTGCCACTGTCGCCATCCAGTGGCTCCATCTCGTCCCCTCCAATCCGTCTCCTCTCACCACCAGCTCCTCAAGATTGCTGCCTCAATGCCATCTTTTGCTTGTTCCAATACTTTCCTCCGCTACTTTCGTTCTCCTTCAACCAGTCCATTAGTGCCACCACCCCTTCTTCGTTGCCGTCTTCTCCTTGATTATCACCTGCCGCTATGAATCTGCCACCATCTACCTCACCCTCCTCTCCATCATCCTTGGAGTCGTCCTTGCCAGCAACAGCAAGCCCCTCTTCCACCTCTTTGACTACCTCATTTGTGTCAGTTCCATCATCCAGGCAAGTAAGGCAAGTGAGTTAAATAAAGGCCAACCCAATTTTTGGCCCAAACGGATCCTTCAGGCTGGCCCAATCAAATATGAGCTAGGGCCGGGCTTGGGCTTTCTCAAAAAAATTGGATTTAAGTCCGGCTGGAAGCCAAAAAAAATATTTTGTATTGGGTGCGGGTAGGCGTATGGCCTAATCTAGTGTGACCCAGTTCCACTCCTACACATAACTCATAAGCCATTATCAAGTTCTGAAGAAGGGTTCTATCACTCAGGGAAAGGAAGGGCACAAAAAAGAAACTGAAATAAATTAATTTTATTGGAGTGTTGCAGCATTGAAATCACGGAGTACATCAGTAAAATAACAAAAGATCATATCGTTAACAAAAGGAGTTAAGCATTCCAGTATAGAAACCATTTATCAGACAAGTAAAACAGAACAATTCTTTCACAAGAAATTAGAAATCTATCAAGCACAGAAAAGAAATAAACGAAGAAAAAAATTAAAGAAAACACCTCATAATAATTCTATCGGAGTATTCCAACAGTGAAATTATTGCATGAAAAAGCACAAGATCCAATCCTCCACGAGAAATAAAAAATTATCAAGCAAAGAGAGAGAAACCAGAATTAAAAAAAAAAATACAAATCACTGAACCTTGAAGAACTTATTTCCTCTGAAGTCAAAAACAAAAGCTAGACAGAGCTATTTGTGCTTGTGAAGCGCAAATTTTTACATGTTAAAAAACAAATAAAAGAAAGAAAAGCATTAAATAAAGAATACAATTGGCAAATATAATCTAGACTCACCAATGCACCACGTCCTCAGCTTTCCTCAGACAACCTTTGAAAGAATTCTTGATTGTTTGGGTTAACCCCCACGTCCATATCAGTATAATCTTCGATAAGCCATCCGGAAAACGTTTCCTGCTAAGAGTCGAATCCACCATAACACACCCTCCTCGATTTCCTAGACAATGCAAACTGTAAAACTACCAGAAGAAACCCACTTCTTTTTCTTACAGCTTCAAGAAAACAAAACGCAAAAGATAGTTGATGCGTCAAATTATATTTTTTAAAAAAACACTTATAATTCCCCTTCGACACCCGCCTATGATGACCGGTCCAAAATTCAGAAAGGAGACCATCACAACCCCATCAAAGACTCAAGAAACCTAGATTTTCTAAGAAATCCAACACGAATACCGAAAGAACCACGAATTCCTCTTTTTCTTGAAAAAAAAAAGGAAAAGAGAGGGAAGAGGCGCTGGATCGGATTACCAGCGAGGTGGCTCCATGGAGGCTGTGGGAAGATGTTGTTGGTTCGGCCGTCGGTGGCCTTAAAGTAGCAGGTGGCCTTGAGGCGGTGAAAGTGCCAGACGCCGCAACGAAGGCTGGCGATGTGCGGTGGAGTGCGTTGTGGAGAAAGGAGTTCCCCCTCCAACGCCATGGCCATGGCTCTAAGAAGAAAAGCCCAGGTAGAGCCCCGTTACGAGGAAGCATCCTGCTCCTGGCATTTATTGCTGTGCCTCGCGTGTCGCTGACGCAAATGATGGATAGACACGCAACCTTGCTGGAAAATTAACCATATTACGCTCGTTGAAAATAATTATTTACAAGAAATAAAGTATTATTACTCACTTATGTTAATAATATAAATTACTATTAACTTACTTCAAAAAAAGAAATAAATTATTAACAAAATCCTTACCAGCAGACTTCCCATAAATTCCGTCAATTTTATTGTATAAATTATTAGCAATTTAGCATGGATAACGCGCATTCTCTAAATAATAAAAAAATATTTGAGAAGACTATAAAATAAATTAGGCAGTGCTCATAAACAGATTAAATATAAATTATAAATAAAAAATAATTATTATTAAAAATTAATAAATATATTTAAATATATTTAACTTAAAATAATCATTCACTTAAATTTTAAATAAAAAATACTCTTCATTTGAAATATAACTTAAAATCAACTATCCAAATGAAGTAAAATAATTCAATTATCTTTACAGTTATAAAGTAACACTATACTGTTATAAAGTAATACTATACTATTATAAAATAATATTATACTATAATAAAAATAACACTACATTATTATAAAGTTATATTATACTATTATAAAACAATACTGCTTGTTCTAAAGTAATACTACAATAAAAAAATACTACAATATGATAATGTAATATTATTTTATTGTAAAAGAATACTATACTAATATAATATAATAAAATAATACTGTATTATTATAAACGAATACTACATTAATATAATGTAATACTATTTTATTGTAAAGGAATATTGTACTATGATAATGTAATACCATAGTATTTTAAATAATATAAGGATAATTTCCGTCAAAATGGGTTGTTGCTTTTAACTTATATTTCGAATGGGTAGATATTTTTACATAAAACTTATTTGGAGAGCTACTTTTAAGTTAAAATAAAACTGAGAATTTATCTTTAGTTCTCTATTTAAAAATAAATAAGAAAAAAAAAGATAAACACCTTTAGTCACGCACTCCCAAACAAAATCAAAAAGATTTTGCTTCTGTACTCCTTTATAATATTTATTATAATAACAATATAGATATTATATATTATGATTTTATATATTTATTTTTAAAAAATAATTTATTTTTTCTTTCTTCCTCTCTCTCCACAACTCCTTCGCCAGTTCTCCTCCCTCTGCTTCTCTACACCCAACCCCACTTTCCGGCACCATCGGGACTACTCTTCGCCCCCCGCATACTTGCAGATTCTCCGTCGGCGGTCAACTTCTACCCCCATTCGGCACCCATGGCTTGTCTGCGCCACCACCCCCCACCGCCACACCCCCTACAGGTCGTCTGCCTCCCCTCACTCTTTTGTGGTCACCCCTGTGGCCACCTATGGATTGCCGGACCCCTCGCCCGCCTGTGTCGCCCTACTCTCCCCACGGCCACCTGCGGTCACCCCCCAATAGCCATCAATAGGTCGTTCGCACCTCTGCTCGCCTCCCACCTCCACCCATAGGCCGCCTATGCCGCACCCCCACCCCCGTGGGTCGTTCGCCCACCACACCCTCCACCTCCCCCGCGCCTGCGATCACCCCCGTGCCCTCAATCTATGCTGCCTGTCATCACCTATGGGTCCTCCATCGATGTCCGCCTACGATCACCCTGCATCCTTGGCCCATGCTACCCCGCCACCTACGGCTTTTCCGTCCCTCGCATACCTGTGGATCCTCCGCTGGCAGTCATCCCTTCACTCATCGAGAAGATGTTTTGAAAAAAATAATTTAATTATATAAGCTGCTGTCAATTTAATGTTAAAATATTTTTAATTTTAAAATATTTACTACATCAATAATATATAAAATATTTAATTGATAGAAATCTAAATAAATTATATTTAATTTAATAATTAAAAATATTTAAATAACAAAAAAATTGAAATATGCTTTGGACCACCGCAGCAAAATCCAAATCAAAACGGAAGCAAGCCCACTCCCAGTTAGTTATACTGCCATTGATGGCGCTTCCGTTGAATGTAAGTGAAAAGCTTGAACCCAATTGGAAGTTAAAGCACCGCTGAGTTTCTCGCGTACATGCCGCCAATAAAATCGGCATTAAGTTCCTGAGTTCCTATCGTCCGGTCGAGAACAATTATGTCTGAGTACCTACTTGGGCATTAAATTAGTTACGACTCCCGTTTGCCAGCTTCATATGAGTCTGCATTCCCGCCGACTTTTGTCGTGCCTTGGAGAATCTATTACCAGTCTTCTGGACGACGACTTCTAAGACCTGGGCTTCCATGCCTCAAGTTGGATGTTAAAGCCCACGGATGTTTTCTTCCTCCATATTGTTCAAACGGCCCAAACAAAGCAAGAGGGACGGCGAAACCATGGGCCTTCCACCCATCATTGGGCCGAGATACTGGTGCAGAAAACTGCGAACATCACTACTCTAAATGTTGGGAGGCATTTCTGCAATACATTATAAGATTATGTACATAACATGATGCTCTTCTTCTATTATTTTCATTATTGTATGTTAGCATTGAATTAGATAGTTACATGGTCATTGTTTGTTCTTTTTCTTTTTTGTTGAGGGGAATTACATGGTTAATGATAATTACATGGTTATTGTTATTCAAGCCTAACTTCTGTAAATCAAACAAAGTACCACTATTTTTCTCCTCTCCTAACATGTGAAAAATGCATATTCATGAAATGTATCATTGCATCAAATGGACTCAAAATTGCTCGCATACATGATTGTTGAGATATACAGAATTACCACGATTTCAAAAACAAAAGAGAAAATATACCTGCAGACGGGATTTGGTTCCTTCAAAACATATAATGGTCTATTCCTCATTGTAACCGATGATCCACGTTAGTCTTTGAGCTAGCTCCAACTTCTTCTTCTTCTTCTTATTTCCAAGTTTAGGGTTCGCCACAATTTTCCCCGTAAAGATTTATGGCAGCCCAGAGACTGATATCCTTCTTTGCCTGACATAATCGATAAAGTATCCTTATTACAAACAACTTTGTAATCACGTCCTGACAAAAGAGTGTCATGGAAAGGTCTGGTTCGCAGTTCATATGGACACAATACTTATCCTAGGCTAGCTTGAACGTGACTAAAACATTTATCGTGATCTCAAGTTTATAATTTGCATCACCTAAAAGCTGGTTATTAAGTTTAATAAGTTCAAGAAATTTAAGAAGTTGGGCTTAATTTGCCAACATGCTGCTGTCTGGTGCCTTATTAAAATTATCTTTTTTCTGAAAGAGATAAATTATAAGAACATCCTCTCAACTTTAGTTCAATTTCACTTACAACCTCTGTACTTTAAAAGTATTAAACTGATTCTTCTAGTTATCGATACGTTTCAATATGGTCCAGCCATCTATCTTCATTAATAAATTTTTTAAAATTACAAAAATACACATCTCCTTCATCCTCCTCCTCCCTCCTCCTCTCCTATTGATCGTCTCCTCCATGACCGGTATTCCTCTTTCTCCTTCTTCTTCCTTCTCCTGATCTTTCTCGTCCTCTTCTTTCTCACTTATTTTTCCTCCTCCCTTTCTTCCTCTTTCTCCTTCCTCATTTCTTCTCCTCCCCTTTCTTCACCCATTCTCCTCCTTCCCTTTCTTCTTACTTTCTCCATCCATTCTCCTCCTCCTTTTTCTCCTCTCTTTTATGTTGAGATTTGATGCCTCGAGATTCGATCTATATTAGGCCCACAACGAGATCCAGGATGACGAACGGAGTCCAATGAGTTCAAGAACAGTCCAAACAGAGTCCAGACGGTGAAGATACGCGCGAAAGAAGATCGGCGAAGGTGGCACGGTGCAAGAGGCAGCAGCGGGCCGGTGGTGGTGCGGTCGGGCCCGACGAACACGTGCACGTAGGTGCGCACGGCCCAGCGCACGGGCGGGCCCTGTGCGGGCACGCACGTTAGCCGGCCCAACACGTGCGGGTGCCCAAGCCCAGCGCCCCTGCACAATCCACCGTGGACCGCTGGGTGCTGGGCGGTCCATGGGGCCGCATGACCGAACACGCGGTCTACGCACGGTCCAGTGGAGTTTTGCGCGATCTGACGGTCCAGATCGTATTTGGTCATGATCGGATGGTTGAAACTCAATCTGGACGTGATCAGGCATGATCAGAGGCTATTTTGCACAATCAGACGGCTCTGGTGCGAGCCGATCACGATCGGACGGCCACGGATGGTTCTAGGGTTGATTGAGACTGTATTCCTACTATAACAGTATTTTTGAGATTCTGGAGCCTATATAGCTCCGATTGATGAGCCGTTTATTATGTTGGAGAGCTGGTGACGTCCTGGAGGTGTAGAAAGGCTTCAAGAAAGATTTCAGAGAGCTTTTGTGAGGATTTTGGGACTTCTTGTTGAGAGACTCTTGTACAAGGGTTGAGTGGTGAGTTCTTCTTGTATTGATTTTATTTTATTCTCTCATAGTAAAGCTTGCATGCCCCATAGAGATAGGCTTGAGGCCAATCCATGTATTTGTATTATATTTCTTATTTTGTTTCTTCTTTCTTCCTGCTGCACCATGTGGTACCGGATCCTGCACAATAATTGGTATCAAAGCAAGCTGGTATCAGAGCATAGGTTACGGCGGTAGTGATCGAGATAGAAAATGGAGCAGACAAACACAATTAAGGTGAAGATCAATAAATTTGATGGAAAAGTAATTTCTCCTTGTTGCAGGCAAAGGTGAAGAACGTGCTCATCCAGCAAGGGTTGATAAATGCTCTCTTATGTGAGGAGAAGCCGACTACCATGGAGGTGCAGGATTGGAGGCGCTTCTAGATGCAGATGGTGAGTACAATCTGCTTATACCTAGTGGATGAGGTGGTGATCCATGTGCTTAGCGAGACTTCTCCAACGATACTGTTGTCGAAGCTCGAAGAATTGTACATGACGAAGTCTCTCACCAACATCCTCTTCCTCTGGAGGTAATTCTACCGGCTGCAGATGACTGAGGGACAGAGTATGTAGGAGCATCTCAGCTACTTCCAAAAGATCTTCACCGACCTCCTCAGCATTGACGAGAAAGTTGAGGAGAAGATCAGGGCGCTGGTCTTGCTAGCGTCGCTTCCCCTTCGTATGAGTCCTTGGTGACTACTCTTCTAGTGAGGAAGAGCATCATCAAGATGGACGAGGTCACCGCATTCCAGAACGCGGTTCTCAGGAGGGAGAACCCAGCTTCGAGCTCCGATGGCAGCAGCTCAGCTTTGGTAGTTTTTGAAGGAACAAGAGGTGGCAGATGGAGCGACAGAAGATCACTATGAGGGCGGTCCAAGTTCAAGATGAGAAACTTTAGTAAGATCAGATATTATTGGTGTGATGAGTTGGGGCATCTAGCCAGAGATTATCCTCAACTCAAGGATCGGACGAGGGCTATTGCAGCGACGGCCAGTGGCGAGTCAGAGGATGATGTCCTAGAGATATCTGACGAGATATCTATTTTTTTTCAGTAGTGAATTTTAGATTCTGCATGCACCTATCCTGTATGTTACAGAGAGGAGCAGTTTGACTCCCTAGAGAGCAGTAAGGACACTGTTTATCTGCCGGATGGATCGAGCTATGCGATCATAGGAATCGGAATAGTCAGCTGGAGGACACATGATGGTACAGTGAGGAGATTGGAGGAGGTCCGATACATACCTGATTTCAGACAGAATCTTATCTCACTGAGCAGACTAGATTTAAGAGGCTACAGGACAGCAGTTGGTGGAGAAATCCTGAAGGTGTTGCGTGATGATAGGATTATTCTGGAGGGAGAGAAAAGGATGAGAGGATATTACTACCTGATAGAGAGTCTAGTACGAGGTGGAGCTTCAGGAGTCAGGAGGAGTTCAAAGCGAGGTGGAGCTTCAGATGGAGGTGGATTGGACACTAGACGGGAGACTCAGGAGGACGAGAGACAACATCATAGAGTGAGATTTCTATTGCCACAGGATGATACCCCGAGCAGGTCTTTGATCAGACTGGATATAGCCCACGACGGAGGTGGGATCGAGCGGCTTGGTCCGACTCCCATATTGCCCATCCATGAGACAGCAGGTATGCCCCAAGATGTGGGGGTGAGACGGATCATAGAACCTCAAAGATAGATGGAGGCTAAATATCGAGTCAAAGTAGAGATTGTTGAGATTTGATGTCTCAAGATTCGATCTATATTGAGCTCACAGCAAGGTTCAGGATGACGAACGGAGTCTAACGAGCCTAAGAACAGCTCAAATGGAGTCCAAACGGTGAAGATATGCGCGAAAGAAGATTGAAGAAGGTGGCACGGTGCACGAGGTGGTGGTGTGCCAACGACGGTCGGCGGTGGCACGGTCGGGCCCGACGAATGCGCATGTGCACAGGCATGCGCGGCCCAACATGCAAGCAGGCCTCACACGGGCCGGCCTAGCTCACGCGGTGCCCAGGCCCAGCGCCCTACGCAGTCCATCATGGACCACGGGGTGCTGGGTAGTCCATGGGGCCGCGTGAACCGAACACGCAGTCCACGCACGGTCCAAGAAGTTTTACATGATCCGATGGTGCAGATCGCATCTGATCGTGATCGGATGGTTGGAACTCAATCCGGACATGATCTGGCGTAATCAGAGGTTGTTTGCATAATCGAACGACTCTGGTGTGAGCCGATCATGATCGGATGATCACAGATGGTTCTAGGGTTGATTGAGACTCTGTATTTCTACTATAACAGTGTTTTTGAGATTCTGGAGACTATATAGCTCCAATTGATAAGCCGTTTATTGCATTGGAGCTGGTGACATCCTGGAGGTGCAGAAAGGCTTTAAGAGATATTTCAGAGAGCTTTTGTGAAGATTTTGGAGTTTCTTGTTGAGAGACTCTTATACAAGGAAGAGTGGTGAGTTTTTCTTATATTGATTTTATTTTATTCTCTCATAGTGAAGCTTGCATGCCCCGTAGAGATAGGCTTAAGATCGATCCACGTATTTCTATGGTGTTTCTTATTTTATTTTTTTTCTTGCTGCACCGTGTGGTATCGGATCCTGCATAACACTTCCTTCCCATGCATTTCTCCTCCTCATTCTTTCTCTCCAAGCCACCCACAATCTATCCCTCTTTATGGTGGCCTCCTCTATCTTCATCCATTTTTGCCTTCTTCATCTTCTTCCTCCCCATCCTCTAATCCTCCCTTCCCCCTCCTTCACCCTATTCTTTGCCGGCCACCTCTCTCCCTTTTCTCCTTTCTTCTTATTCTTTTCTCTTTCAAATCAACCCATGAATCCTATCCCTTGAGATAGCCCCCTCTAAATTTGTCCCTTCTTACCGGCAAATAATCCTTCTCCTCCCCTTCCTCCACACTCATTTCTCTTCTTTCATGATGGCTCCCTCTATCTCTTTTCTTCATCATCCATTTTATCTCCCCATTCTCCTTTTTCTCTAAACTGCCCATAAGCCATCTTCTTCACGATGGCCCCTTCCACTTCCACCCTTTTCTGCCAATAGTCTATTTTTTTCCTCTTCTTCCTCCCACCCTCTTCTCCTTCTTATCCTCGTTCTTCTCCTCTAACCCATTCTTTACCCGCGACCATTCTCCCCTCCTTTCCTTCCTCCTCATCTATTTTTTCTTCTCACTTCTTCCTCCTCCAAGTCCATCCATGAATAAAGCGCATTTTTATCCATTGAGAGAGAAATCTAACACTATTTATGGATAAAATAAATGGCTAGACCACAATGGAATATATCGATAACTAGAAGGATCAATTTGATATTTTTAAAGTATATGATGTATAAGTGAAATTGAGTTAAAGTTGATGAGATGTTCTTGTAATTTACTTTTTTTTCCCAATGTCAATGCTTTTCCCAGCTTTAACATCTTAAGTTTAATAAGTTCAAGAAATTTAAAAAGTTGGGCTTAATTTGCCAACATGCTGATGTTTGGTGCCTTGTAAAATCACCTTTTCTTGGCCCCTTATGTCAATGCTCTTCCCAACTTTAACATATTTTGATCATAATTGTAATGATCTAGAATCTCATCCAAAAAAATTAGTCACAAGGTATTATTTAGATTATTTGATTCTGTATAAATATCCAAAATTTTTCAGCAAATAATTCATGTGTAACTAAATTAGACTTGATCAAGGATCGGGTTTAAACTCGAAAAATGTTAAATTTTACATAATCTTGGCCCTAAGCTTAATTAAAAATGAATAGAGTTTAGGCCCGAGACCCGGTCCATGATCAGCTCTAAACTAAATTCTTTAGTCTTGTATAAGTATCCAATATCTTTCTAGCAAATAACCGATATAGGACTAAACACACACCTGTATGGGTCCTCACATACTCCACCATTTAAACACACATCCTCACCAGACTAAGATCAAATTCATGTGTCCATTCATAAATACTATGATTGGTCGTGGTCAGTCTCAATGAACGCATATTGCAGTATCCCCTAGTCCATATAGATTATAAATTGGGTCGGCTCTGATACCATTTTTATAGTCCAAAAATATATCTAAAAAATTAGCCAAAAGATATTATTTGCATTTCTTAGTCATATATAAGTATGCAAAATCTTTCCAGTAAATAATCGAAGTGGAATTAAATACATGTCCGCATGGATCCTTACAACAATCGCTCACTTTTTTTCTTTTATGGGCATTATTGGTGTCAAAATCTGACCCAACTAGGAAGAAGTGGCACGTTAGTGTTCTCCATAAGGCTCTAAAGTAGAAGTCCTCCAATGGTGATCCACACGAAAGTTAGCCAAGGTCTTTCCTAACCGGTGCGCTGCCGCAGCCTTATCTTCTCAAGAATACTGCCGGCTTTGAACTCGTGGTACGATCGCGTCAAAGTCCAGTCGCCTCCAAGCTTGCCATCAGGATCACGTCAAGAAGACACTCTTCAGATATCTCACAATCTAGGATTTAATTTTTGGCTCCAACACATGAAAAAATCAAATCCTAGGGCACACAAGCAATACTTGCTAAAATCTCACCACCCTTCTTACAACTTTTGCCACTCAATTTTTCTTACCTTTTTCTCATATTTTTTAAATTTTTTTAATGATTTTCACGTCCCTTCTCTCTAGTTTCACTCCAAAATCACAGCACCCAGCCATGTGGGATATCCCATATAAATAAGGGATCAAGGGACGTGTCATGAGATGAAAGGGTGCTAACCTTTGGTGCTCCAACTTCTCACATGGTGAATAAATTCACCGTGTAGAATTTTTGGTACATCAGATACTTGCAGCAGAAGGACTCTTCCTCTTCTATGTGTCATAAAAAATTTATTAATTTGATGACAAATCAATGGATATCTGATTTATCTTTTAAGGCAATGTGTTTAATTAAGGGCCTTCATGAAGAAGGACTCTTCAACTTCACACGCTAAAAAGAGGTGAGGCAGCATTTATTTTGGCGTGGCTTCTGGTAGGCGCAGAGGAATTCTTCTCCACTTGAAATTATTTAAGTTGGATAAGGATCCAATCTAAATTGATCCAATCTCATTAGAACAAAGGCAACTGGTCTAGGTTAGCTCAAACACTTTGATCTAAACCAATTTAGGAACTTGGGTTAATACAATGTGCTAGCATATCAAATTAACCTATAGAATTTATATTAAACTCTAATTAGATCAGACCAAGATCAAATTCTAAAGTGTGTGACCTATTGGGTTTCAAATCTAGCCAACAGTGGATCAAGATTTTTCAACGTAACCCTAATCTGATAAGATTAGATCACCTGAAGAGTCCCAATCAACTTGGACTCTTCCAAATTGACTTGAAAATTAAACTCTTTAATTTTGATGAATTCATAAGTCAAGATTGACGTCTAGCAATGTGTGATGACTATCCAAAAGATTTAAAATTTGACAAAAATTACTAAATATTCTTCAGTCAAACAACATCCCAGATGAGCTGTGGATATGAAAATATGTCAAACCCAATCACTTATCTTTATGTATCTCAATCTGAAGGCGATGATTTAGTTGATGATATATTAGTAATTTTTTTTAATTATCATCCTGCTTGGCCAAAGACTTTCGAATCAAC
>KE504708.1:138015-149919 GCA_000441515.1 Elaeis oleifera
CGCTTTTTAGCGTCGTTAAATAATCGTAAAAAAGCGTCGGCACTGATTAATTTAACGACGCTTTTGCTAAAAACGTCGGCGTTGAAAATGATGAAATTCAACGACGCTTTTAAGCGTCGTTGAATTACGACGCTTTTAAAAAGCGTCGGCATGTCAGCGCGATCTGCCGACGCTTCCACAAAGCGTCGGCAAAAAAGGGTCGTTAATCATCAATTTTTCTGTAGTGAGAAGACACTGCAAGTCTATTTAAATTGATCATAAGCTAATCATGGTATTCATAATTAAATTTGAATAAATTTTTAGATCCTTAATCTAGTGAAGATGCCAAGACTTAAATGAAAAGAATATATGATGTCTCGTGTGAGCATGTATTTTACCTCATATCGATTATTCACTGAAAAAATCTTAGATACTTGTACAAAATCAAAAAGTCCAAAAATATTTTGGATTAATTTTTAAATAAGATCCTATATCGCGACAATAGTACATAAGACTTTTCTTTTGCAAGACGAATCCTATCTTTCCTTCTCATATAGCTATAAGATAAACCATTTAGAACCCTACTCTCCCCTCAATATCTGCAGGATAAATTGTGATGAGCCCTATTCTCTAAAGCCATGCATGACAAGCATTGAGATCTTGTGCCAAGATGGTGTAGCTACAGTATTGGTTGCTGGCAATTATTTGTGCCTCATATAGTCTCCTTACCCCAAATAAATACAATGATTTTTGGCTTATCAAGGCACACAACTTACTTTCTTGCAACTGTTATACTGATCGGGTAGGCGTCGCTAGACCACCAATTGCTGCCATTTCCACCATGTCATGCAGCTTTCTTATATTCTTCCCCATAGCACTTTTGTTCTCCCATATCACAATTAGCACCATTTTCATCGTGCTGAATAATTGAAGTGCAGTATTAAATCTATCAATGACTGATATAGCTACCTTGCCCACATGCATTTATAGTATATAGAGACTTGATGATTCATTTTATGATAATAAATTTTCCTATTTCACCATGATATTCATTAGAGTCAATGTAATTAACACTTAATTCCATAATGTTTAAAGGGCTGGAAAAGAAATAATATCCATGAAAAAGAAATCTCTAATCCCAGTTAAACAGAAGCACTTAGACTTTTATATATAATTATGATGTTAATCTTCAAGGATTTCTCCGTGGTAATCAAAAGCATTTTGACATCATCGGAATGTCCAGCATGGTTGTCAATAGTTTTCAGGGAAGGGTTTAATTATTTTTAGCTTACATCTTAAATCTTTACTTTAGAGAAAAACAGAAGTCGTAAATCTCGATTCTTATTGTAACTCACAGGCATGGGGGGAATTAAGTTATTTCTATAATCTTTAGGGCCGTCAAGTAGATAGTAGGAATTTACACGTCATCATGCTACAGTATACTTAAACAGATTTTACAAAATTTATTATGTCTATTTTAGGGTTTCAGGTGGTGAAAAAAAACACTTTATGTAATTATTGCTCTGGCTCAATAAATCAATTTCCGTTTAAGTTGTTGGAAGAGCACCGTCGCGTCCACAGTGCAGATGGTGCATGTAGGACGGATGGGAGAGGCAAGGGAACAACCTTTCGTATATCTAACAAATAGAAATGTTATTATGATATTTTTTATAATATTTATTATAAAAATATTTTAATATTTTATATTTTATTTTATTTTTTTTTAAATATATTATTATTATTATTATTATTATTTCTTTCTTTTTCTTGTGCCCTCCGCCACCTACCTCCTCCCGCAGTGTTCGTGGCTCCTCCACCGTCAACCTCCCCATCCCATTTCTTCCTTGTGCCCCCTACCCCTCCCCCTGACGGTGTTTGCGGCTCCTCCGCCATCAACCTCCCTCTCTCACCTCGTGCGTCAACAGTTCCCCACCACAACCCCAGCACCGATGGCCTCTATGCCCCCAACCCGCCGGTACGCACTCATGGATTCCATCCCGCCACCCGCCACCCCCACCCACTGGTGCCGGTGGCTTCTGCGACCTCCTCCCCCTCACCCCCCCACCTAACCCCCTGGGCCCGTGCTTCGACGCTAGTGGCCTCCCTCCCACCCCCCCCCCCCCACCAGGCGCTAGTGGGTTTTGCACCTCCCTCCACCTCGGCCCGCATGCCCATGGTTCCCCCACCCTATATCCCTCCCTCGGGCATCGATAGCTTCTGCGGCCCCTCGCCTTACCCTTCCCCCCTCAGGGCACCCTCTCCAATGTCGACTGCTTCTGCACACCCCCACCTCGTGTGCTCGCGATTCTCCCACCCTCCGACGTCGGCAACTTTTGCGGTCCCTTGCCTTGCGCACGCCCAAGGTTCCCCACCCCTAATGCCAGCGGCTTTTTGTGGCCCCTACCTTGGGCGTGCCCAAGGTTCCTCTAGCATGCGGCTCCTCCGCCCTACTCGCGGCTCCTCCACCTTCATGGGCCATGATGAAGATTTTTTTTAAAAAAATTAATTTAAATATTATATAAATAATTTAATTTTAAATATTTACCGTATCAGTCATGCACATAAATACTTTAATCAGTTAAAATTCATGTGATGCATATTTAATCCAATGATCAGAAATAATAAATAATAAAAATATCAAAATATCTTTTGGAGCACTATAGTAAAATCCAACAAATAGTCACTTTGAGTCCACCAAGTGCTAGAGTTGGATTAGAAGTATCTTGCGAGCCAACCTCTACACATAATAAATAATAGATTTTTCTCTATGAAGACAACATGTTAGGCCATTAGCGAAATTCTTGTACACCGCCAACAGTGTAGAAAATCCGATGTAGAGCGCACCGTCTCATCCGATTGAACCATGTAGCTACTACTTTCTAACGCATATTTAGTACCCGCAATTCTACTTTTCGTTTGAAATTTTGAATGAGGAAAATGCGCCCCCTTCTGAGAAAATTATGACATCCTGTGCCGATACGATAACATCCTGAGTTGATACTATGACTTCCTACACAGAATGTCATAATTTTTTTCACAGGATATCATAAAAAGAAAGAATATTTTTGTCCTTCGAAAATTTATAAAATTTTAAGTAATTAAAATATCTCTATTAAAATTATAATTTTCTATAAACAAATTATAACATCACGTGCAAGAAGTCATAATTTCAACGTAAGATGTCATAATATCAGCACAGGATATCATAGTTTTTCAGAAGGAGAGAGCTATTCTCGTTATTCAAAATTTTTAAATAAAAATAAATTATAGATATTAAATATGTATTGAAAAAAGATAGCTATATAGTTTAATCAGACGAGATGGTGCACTTCATGTTAGATTTTCTACATTGCGGTCGGTGTACAAAAAATTTCTCGAGGCCATCAATGCACCAAAATAGGCGTCATTTGGCCCAATAGCTTAATGTAATGCCTGCCTGCCTCAAACTTTGATATGTTCTTTGGTCCCAAGCACAACGTAGCGTCTCATGTACAGAGGAATTAGGATCCATTCAGGGAGGAATGAGTGGTGGTGGTGGTGAAAGGAGGTAGGCCAAACAATAGAGACAAGAATAAGAACAGCCACACCCTGCCAGATTCTTTGCGTATTGGAGCCAGACTCTTTCTCTTTGCTTTTCCGGAATCAGGGCGTGACCGCGTGACCCAACGATAAGGATCCTTCATTTGTTTCTCATAAGATAGAGTAGCATTCACATCACAGCTTTATACGAACTGACTTAAATATGCTATCATTTGCCTCCATATTTTCGAGGGTATTTTGCTTCTATTTTTGCCGCATAGTTGCATGCAATTTTTATTGCTGAGATGTATTTTTGTGACCAGCGATCCACAGAGGAACAGGAAAATTCCAAAACCTGGTTATCCATGGGAGTATTCAAAATATTCCACTTGTTTTGTTTCCTTGATGTGTGGCTTTGAATGCACTGAAGGTGAACCACCTGTAGAGGCTTATCGAAATCTAAAAAGCCGTGATGAGATTAGCTTGGTGGTCAAGATTAGAAAAGATCATGCATATTAGTAAATATCAACACTCTGTCTGAATGATAAGCAGAAATATTACTGGTTCTTGCTGTAACATCAGATTCAAATACGGGGATAAAACTAGCTATAGTGGCCTCTTTTGCATTGCAGAACAATGTGGGACAGAGTTGGCCATTTGGATAGACATGGACACAGCTCAGAGTTAAAAAAAAGGAAAATGTCTGTACTTGCTACTTTATTAAAGTGGCTTATGTTTGAAGTGAACCAATGGCTGGAGCTCAACAGTGAAGGCAGAGCTTGTTACCGGATTGTGACCTTCACTTTACCAACAAAGCTTTATGTGGATGAGGACTGAGGACCAGTCCATGGTGCAAATCCATGGACACCATCATTCCACCGATAGACATTCTTCTTCATCTCCTTTCTCACCAGATTGGTCCTGACCATAGTTTGCTGGGTCAGAGATACTTGTCACAATTACTCATTGCTTGCGAGGGACGCTAATACCTGCCCATTTTGGTAAGCTTGCTTGCTCATCATGTAACCAAACGCTATCTCGGCATATTAGATTGAAACGGTTTGTCATTCTTTGTATGTTGTCAAGCATGCTATACCTACCCCTACCCCACCACCTAAATAACATTTAGCATATTTTGAAGCATGCCATACCTACCTCATCGCCAACATTCAGCAAATTGTTCCCAGTGGCACCAAAAATGAATTTAAATGGATGCATTGTCAAAGGACAAAGATTTATGGTCAAAGGCTTTTGTGTAGACTGCTATTTAAGTTTATATTCAAGTCCCAGACAATGGAAGGCAACTTGGAATAAAGTAGGTAAAGACATACACAAGCTGACTCTACTGGTAAAATTGTGGTCAGAAAAGATTAGTCAGTGATATTTGAAAAAAGACTTGGGTAGATGAGCTAAGATGATAAATTCCATAAAAATCACAGTTAGGCCCACTCCTTATAATGCTAAAAGCTAGCCAAAATCTTTAAATACATTTTCTCAAGCTTATGAATTAGATCTGCGCAAACTGAGAACAGGAAACCAACAATAAAATCGGCTTCATGAATACAAAGCTGATTATCATAGCTCCAAACATTATGTTTTCCTCATATATTTACATATGAGATACAATAAAATTCCTACCAGTACCTTTCTTCTTGTTTCCCACAAACCCCGAAGATCCAATAGGAAACACTGAAGATAACTCGAAAAGCTTAAGCTTGGCTCTTAAGGATAGAAGTCAAGGAAAAAAAGATCCACTCAGAAGCGCCTTCCAAAGCTCGCCAAAAAGCAGCAGATGTTACAATGAACAATGTACAACAGATCCTTCCTTTCTAACACCCGGCTGCTGTTCTTTTCCGGGTGACTGCTCCCTGCTGGAGAAAGGAACAAAAATGCTGAAGTCACAACAGTGAAATGGGAGACCAAGTATGGCTGCAGAATTTTCTAGAGTAGAACTCCAATCATCAAATACAAAAGAAAGATCAACCATAGTTATGATCCCCACATGGTTGGAAAAGAAAAGGCAACTAGAGAATGGACTTACAGAAGATGCAGAAAGGTCAGAACTCTTCAACACACGCAATCTCTTAGCCGTGGAAACAAACATGCTGCAGGAACCAATGGGAAAAAAACATAAATAAAGAGAACCCTTGCAGGCATTTGGATATTCATGTAAAAAGTTAATAGAACTTCACACTGCATGGCTGCATGCTCGGTTCAATTTTAACATCTAGAAGAGCGAAGCTCAAGTCATAAAAGAATAGGCAATGTTCACCACAACAAACATTTAATTTATTTTATTATTTATTTGAGTGAAGACCTTGAGGATAATCACAGAGTGAAGATTTCAAATAAGCTTCCCAAGGTTTGATCTAACCAGGGAGTTTTACGCTATTTCGCGAGGTTAGATTATGATACTGGAATTTCAGTTCCCAGCGACACTTCTTCAACAAAGACAAAATGATTCGAGCCATGTAAAGGGAAGATTTCAATAGTAATTCTAGGAAAACGATATAACAAATGTATTCTTTGATTAGCATATGTTACAAGGTTACAAGACCAAAGTTAATGAAATGGATTTTAATTGTAAATCAAATGTGCAGACACTGTGAATGTCTGGCTCGCATGCATTCGTGCACCAATTTTGATCCCCTAGCATAAGAATAAAATCAATACAAAACTGATTAAAACTTACTCCAAGGACATCCCCACCAGCATCTTGTCACCTTCATCGTCTTCATAAACCAAGTATATTCGCCATTTCCATCTAATAAACCTGTAATTGCTGGCTTTTCTTCAGGATTCTTCCGGTTTCCAGCAGCAAGAGGATCCCTTTGAGCTAGGCAAATGGAATCAAAGATTAAATAAACCTCACGTTAGGAATGCACCAACAAAACCCGAGGAGCAAAAAATTAGCATGTCGTCACTCCATAGGCAGAGACGCATAACAAGTTGCATCTGGAAGGCCTCAAGGTTATCATCAACGGCAGTATAAATCATAAGCAGAGCCATAACTCTGCTTCTTACCTTTCACTATACAATCACATAATAAAATGTTGGTAAGGCTCTGATGTCTTAAAATTATGAGACATCCATATAAGTTTTAGACCCCAATATAAATTTGACAAAGTAATAAAGCATGTTGTGTTATTGGATTCCGCTTCACTGTTTTGCTTTCTCCACATTGGATATTAGGGAATATACCTGCAAGGAGGCCTTGAAAGAGCTCATTGACGGCCAAAGAAAGCTTCTCATAGCTATCATAAGCCTTCAAATCTACTTTTCTTCCAATGGGTATTCCATCCATGTTGATTTTCACAAACAAGCCTTTCCCACCATTCTCAAGCTTAATTGCTGGTTTCAAGCCTCCATTCTCTGAATCGAGGGTGGTTTGGAAGTGCTTGCAAGATTCCTTCTGAAGGAACGAATAGGAGGCCACCCGACAACCGGGGTTGTGGCAGTCCTGCTTTCACAAACAACAGCAGAGGAAGGAATGGATAGGACTTAGCTAGATGAATAAATAAGATGAGCTAATTTATATTCTCAAGAAAAGAAGAGCAAATCTAAAGAAATACAAACTGTACAAGATCTTGCAATATTCGTTGCAATTAGAAAGAAATGGTAAAGCCGGACGTCAAAGTGAGTTTTAGCTAGAATATAAATAAAAATATCCCAAAAAAGGCAGTGTACGAATTTACTCCTCGTTCCACGATTAAACAATTATGTGAGATCCAAAAAAAAAAAGGGGAAATCCAAGAAAAGGGAAAACTAAAAGTGGGCAGGTATGTTAATAACTTCGAACCTATATAGATATTATTAAAATCTGAATCATGAATACAAGTCATAGATTTCAGCTATGGTAATTTGTACCCTGCATATGAACCCTTAGATAGAGCAGGGAAGCATTTTAAATGTCATTATATATTATTGGAAAACAAACTCACCAAAAGAAAACAGAAAATAGAAAGAGACGTTGAACTTAATATGAAAAATAAATGTGGCAACAATAACGTAGTTTCCAGCCACAATATCCCTATCCACAAGCTCGACTTAAAAACAGGCCAGATATGCGAAAGCTTTATTAAACCTAATAATACTAAAACGGTAACACGCCTAAGAAAGAAAGGAACATGACCAAGCTACGAGACACCTCCATAGAATAGTCCTACTAATAAGTAAGTAGTGACTACCAGGGTTGCCTTTAAAAAACAGGAAAGAAAGAAAGAAAAGCTTGGGGGCAGAAGATTATAATTACTACCTTGTTTGGGAGCTATTGTTGGCTCCAGCTGCATTACCAGGAGCAGCAGCAGAACCATGTGCTGCTGAAGACCCACATGCCTCTCTGTCAAGGCTCTGCTGCTCTGCTCTCGCATTTGTCTTCTGTGATAGTTCCTTCCCTTTAGCCTGAAGTTGGAGAAAGCCAGGATGCTGTTGTTGCTGCTGTTGAAAACTGAAGAAGAACAGGAATAAGAAGAAATCAACGGTTAAAAGACCGTGGAAAGAAGAAGAACCAAAGACTAACTCTTCTTGTCTACTGGCATACCTTCTGTTTTGGACTCAACTGTGTCAAAAAATCCTCTTTTGGCTCCAACAGAGGAAGGATTGATGCCTGAGGTCTTAGAAAGCTTGTAGCGACCAGGAGATAGAACAGACTCAACGGAGTGCTCTTCTGTTTTCCCTATAACCGCTGGCCAGTCTTCAGCCCCAGGGAGGCCGAGCCTCAGCTCAAGCTTTTTCTCTTCTGAGACTCCACATCTTTTTCCTCCTCCACCCACTTCGTTGACCATCCAATCTCTCTCATTTGGAATGAGATCAAGCAGCTTAGGACATTCTTCTCCTTTCCTAAAATCTTCTTCCATGACTCTTCTGGTTAATGGAAGAAAGATTTTTTTTTTTAGGGGAAATAATGGAAGCAAGAATTAAGTGGAACCGAGAGCGCCTTTCTCTGTTTTAGTGCACAGAGGAAAGGTAGCCAAAAAGATTACAACTTTGGTAAAGAAACACCAACTAGAGATATAAATACAAACAAAAAGATTACAACAAAGAAAACCAGGAGGAACTAGCATAGGCTGGAGAAAGGAAGACAGAGGACAGAGTTTAAACTATCGTCCAAGAAGAAAAGACCAAAAGAAGATCAGAAAACTCTGGCAGAATAAGAGAGCACCAATGGAACTCCTTTCCAAGCCCCCCACAACCGGGAGAAGCCCTGAGGAAACCTTCTCCAACGAGGGACCAAAAAACTCGGAACAAAAACAGAGGAAGAGCGGTCTCCCTTTACTTTCTCCCCGTCAAAGTCCGTGTTCAATCCCCAAAACCTCAACTCCAGGCCGGGAAATCGAACACGCACATGCCAAACAACCATTATTAACCTCAACAAGTCTCAAAATACGATCTTGAAAGGCCTCCAGCTTAATGCACTATTTTCGGCTCTGTTTCCTTTTCTCTCTCTTCTCCTCGCCCGCAGAGGTTGAGATCAGAAAGGGAGTAAGAGCAGAGGTACTGCGGGAGGTTCATGGCTGAAACAGGGCTGGAAAAGGAATTAGACGGTCGTTCACGGTAACAATAGAACGCTTACCCACACACAACGACGGAGACGTTGGTGTCTTCCTTTCTCCCAGTTTTTATCAACGGAAAAAAAAAAAAAAGGTTCTTTTGGATAAGATTTTTTTTTTATAAGAGAATAAAATTAAAATAGGAATGAGTCATGACACATTAATTGATGTTAATCATGTGAGTCTTGTACATTAAATTTTGTCCCGATTAGCTCGAACTGCCATCAAGCTTGTTGGATACCAGCCTCATCCGCAGCCTGTTGTCCATGGGCCACCTGTCCTAACTACTTGGCTTGGATTCCAATATGGCGACAAGGATGGTGCAAATGAATAACTTATTTATGAGATATATGATGAATAAGTTAATCCCTTATCATTTAATCAAGGTTGCAGATGAGTCACTTCTTTAATAATATTTTATTTGTAGCTAAAAGTTAATTAACCATCAATCAACTACAATAAATAGCCAGTAATACTACATCAATCAAGATTTAATTAATAATTTATGTCTCGACATCATGGTCGGCCAATTAAATATGACATAAAGATCATATTTGGACAGCTTATTGTTGAAATTAATGAGTTATAAGAAAACAGCTGAGTTATTTATGCAAGTAATTATCCGCAACCACGAACAAAAGAGTTAACAAGATAAGAAACTAACTGAAAGATGATATTTATTGCTAAAAATAATCATCAATCTGCAATATAAGAAAGACAAAGAAGACTTCATTCATAATCTCTCATACTCTATATATATATATAGAATATTGGATGAGACTTTTATGCCTCTCCTACCTATCACAATGAGCATTAAGAGGATTCTACATCCATGATCTTGATCCAAAGTTCTTCAGCATGAAGTCTCACTTCAAAGAAAGTTGATTGAGCATCAGGAGGATTTTGTATGCATGACCCTTATCAGCAGATCCCATTATTTCCTTTCACGTAATCAATCTTTGTTGGTTTGCTTCTCTGTTTGCGAGTTATTACTATCTATGTGTTATTTTGTTTGGAGGCCCATAAAGGCATTGGCTAGCAGTATCAAACACTGAACTTATTTGCAAACCATCTTTAGACAAGGCATCCTTTTAAGCATCAGAATCTTGTGCTCATGAAATTTGAGAGGTGATTCTTTTTCGAACATTTTCATCTCATGGTTCCCATCGAACTTTTGCGAGGCACAAGGGAAAGAAGGTCAAGGTGCGTGTCATATACAATTCAATTAGATAGATCAGGTTAGTCCACCCAGAACTTGATCTAGAGCAGAATCGCAATTGTCAAATTTGAATTTGTTCCTGGTCCTCTTTGTATACATCAGACATCCACTTGCAAGCCTAAAAAACTTTCTCCTTGACACCCGATCATCAGAGCTAACCTAGAGTCATTTTAATCACACTTCAACATCGAAATGAAGGACAAACAGGATTTTTTTTAAGTGACGAATGCTTTCTTTCTTTATCATGTTCTTAGTCTGTTGGAAATGCGAAGTCCTTTTACTAAAGCCAAACTAAATCTTACCTCCTGACCGACCCAATCAACTGCTAGAAAATATCTTTCAGGAAAGAATATCTTATCAAGTGTGTTTCACCAAGTAATGAACAAAACTCAAACCTCCATGCTTCGACTAGTTTTATAGACAAACTAAGTTTGTAAAACTCCGTGGTCACAGAAACCAAGAGAAGCTTCAATTTAATTCAAAAATTAACCAGAAGGAGGCTAAGGCATTGAATTTGACCATTCATACCTTGTTTCAGTTGGAGCTAGAGTTCCAGCTGATGTTGAACTCCTTTTCAATTACCAATCTGGATGCTGACAGTCAAGAGCGAGACACAGCTTGTCACATTGGTAACTGGTCTTATATAGGATCTTAGTACATGATCAATGGTGGAAGGGATAGGATAAGATAAACCCAATATTAATGATTTCTTTGGTGCTGAACATCTATAATTAATTTGGCATTAAACTGGTGCAACTAATAAAACGTGCTTATTCTTTGGAAAGCAGGAAAAAGTGATGAAATGAATCTTTTCGGCATCAGTTAATGTTTAATAATAATCTAATAAAATAATAAGAGAAATGGAAGGGGGAAGGAAGGAATGCGATGGAGAAGCTTTGCATGATCTGGCCGTGGCATCAGACATGCACATCCCAGCTGCCCCCCCTCTTCCACCGAGGGCTTTGGTTTCCGACACATCTTACCAGAAAATGAATGGGCACTAAATCTATTGTGTCACTAATCACAACCCTACAGCTTGTCTTCTATTGTGTCGCTTTTCTTCTTTTTTTTTTCCCCTTCCAACATTTAACAAATAATCAAGAAGATTCTTTGGCACCAGCAGGGAGGATTATTCCACCAGCAATTTAAGCACATAAGATGCGCGTGTTAATTGGAATTTTTTTATATCCAACGGTGGTGATTGGGCTCATATTACTTTTCTTGTTTTACTCCCCAAAAAATATACAATTGGATTTGGATAAGTTATAGATTGAGATTTGATTAGCTACTTAAGAACGGTGCTTGAGTGCTAAAGTAGACAATTTTGCCTTCCTCCCATCTTCAAGCTAGCTAGACAAATACATTTTTATACAATTTTCTGGTGCACGAGTTGCCACTGATGAATCCAAGAAAAATAAGTGTATTTGATGTATGGTGGTTATGCTATCAACAAATACAGCAAATCTACCATAACAATGAACGAATTATTCATCATCGCGTGATTGATCCAAGATGTAAGACATTAACTTAGATCCCACTAATTATCAAAATATTTTAAATCTTTTTTGTAATTACATGATTGCCACTTTTAGCTAATATATTGCACTCATTCCCTTTTATATATATATATATATATAT
>KE504708.1:182698-200349 GCA_000441515.1 Elaeis oleifera
GTGTATTGTTATTATATATATATATATATATATAGACATACATACATAGACATATGCATATACATATACATATACATACATATATATATATATATATATATACACACACACATATACATATATATATATATATATGTATGTATATATATATAATACATACATACATACCTATATATATATATATATGCAGACACATTTATATATATGTGTGTGTGCGCGCGCGCGCACGATATTAAAAAAAATCCTCAACAAGATCTGAGGTTGCCTCGATAAGATCTAAGATGGTAGAAACTGATTTTAACAGGATCCGAGGTCGTTCAAAAATTGTCTACCAGATCCGAAGCCAGTACTGTCAAAATGGGCTGGCTCAGTCCGGCTCGGCCCGACCCACAAGGGCCTAAAATTTGATGGATTGGGCCGGACTAGGCCCAACCAAAAATGAGACACAATATAGTTGGCCCAGTCCTGTCCTTTATGGGTCATGGGCCTGGTCGGGCCAGCCCATGCGCCTTGAACCTGAAATGTTTGAAGAGTGAAAAAAAGAGAGGCAGAGAGCCTGATAGGGGGAGAGCCTCGAGCGGTCGAGTCTGGAGAGTGGAGAGAGATCGAGAGGGCTTGAGGGGAGATCGGAGGCAGCGCGGATCTGACTTGGATAGTGAAGAGATCGAGAGAGCCTGAGGAGGAGCTGCAACCGGATTTGACTCGGAGATGGTGGCACCTCGAGTGGTCGAGCTTGGAGAGTGGAGAGAGATCGAGAGAACTCGAGGAGGAAAGGAGCCGAGGCTGGATTTGACTCGGAGGTGGCGGCATCGACGATGAGGAGGAGGAGGAGGGGATTCGTCCGGAGGTTGGATGGAGGGCGTCCGTTGGTGGAAGGGAGGAGGGGCCCGGAGGTGGGGATTGTCCGGAGGTTAGATGGAGGGGCGTCCGTCGGCGGAAAGAAAGAAGGGCCGGCGTATCTTGATTCGTGATTGGACTCGGAGGTCGTAGGCGGCAGCACTGATGTTGAGGAGGTGAGCAGATCTGTAGAGTTGGGAGGCGAAAGGGAGAGGAACCGACGGAGGCGGTTGTCCTATTGGTCTGCGGCAACGGTCGGGATATGGGGCAGCAGGGCTTAGGAGTCAGAAATTAAAAAATGAATAAAATTTTTTAAATTTTTTTAAATTTCATGGCCCACCCAGGCTAGTCCGGCCCAATCCAAATTAGCCCTTGGGCTGATGTGGGGTGGCCAAATAGGCCTGGTTGTTATTTGGGCTATTCATATGGTAGCCCAGCCCACCCCATTTACACGGTTGGGTTGGGCTGGTCCTGTGGGCCAAGCCCATTTTGATAGCCCTAAAAGCCATCCCTGGCAAGATTTGAAATGAAAGAAGCCGAGCTTGACACTATCCGTGGTCACCTAAAAATCCTTGACACAGTTTGAGGTAGAAGTCAGCAATAAATAAACATTAGCAATCTATATCGAAAGCTTATCTGAAGGGATGCAACGATTCACCTGAAGAGCCAAGCAAACAAAAGGCCGACCTCATCAGAACGTTGATCTCATCAAAAAGCCAAAGCTCATCAGAAGGGCTCATAAGAAAATCATGCTCATCGTAAAGCTGTCTTCATCTAGAGGCTGAAATTATCAGAAAATCAACCTCATTAGGAGGTCGAGATCATGAGGAGGTCAAGCTCATTAAAAGGCCAATCTCATCAGAAGGTTGATCTCGTCAGGAGGCTGACCTCATCAAAAGGCCAATCTCATCAAAAAGCCGACCTCATCATAGGGGCTCATAAGAAGGTCGAGCTCATTAAAAAGTCGACTTCATCAGCAGGCTGACTTCCTCAAAAAGTCGATCTCATCAGAAAGCCAACCTCATCAAGACTCATAAGAAGGTCGAGCTCATTAAAAGGCTGACTTCATCAGGAGACCGACCTCATCAGGAGGCCGACCTCATTAGGAGGACCAAAAGTCCGATCTCCTAATCGGTTTAAAGCTCCAAATGGTCAATCCCGTGAGGACCAAAATACCAATCTTCAGATCAAGATAAGTCCCGAGAGGATCAAAATATCTATCTTCGGATCAAGATAAGTCTTGATAGGATCAAAACCCAATCTCCGAATCAGTTTAAACCCCGAATGGGCCAAGTCCCCCTGAGGATCAAAATATTGATCTCCAGATCGAGATAAGTCCCAATTGGACTGAAGTCTTGAAAGGACCAAAATCAAAAGTGAGATATCCAATCTCTGGATTAGACCTCACAAAATCTGAAGTTCCGAAAGAACCAAGATCAAAAGTGAGATATCTAATCTTTGGATTGGACTTCATAAAAATCCACAGTCTCGATTGGATCAAAATCCTGAAAGAACCAAGATCAAAAGTGAGATATCCAATCTTTGGATTGGACCTCACAAGAATCTAAAGTTTCGATTGAACCAAAGTCCCGATAGGACCAAGATCAAAAGTGAGATATCCAATCTCTAGATTGGATCTCACAAAGATCCAAAGTTTCGATTGGACCAAAATCAAAAGTGAGATATCCGATCTCCAAATTAGATCTCATCAAAAAATGTTAAACCTCACAAAATATCAACTGGACAAATTTGAGCTTAAATTCTTAAACAACATGTCCTTGAAAGAGAAAAAATAAGGCATCAAAATTAAAATCCTATCAGATATACAGGAGATCCGACCTGTCCACTCTAAGCTCAAGTGGAAGGATGTAGTGGTTCACTTGAGCCAAACAATATGGATTCGTCACCTCGGATAAACTGAAATTTTTTCATGAACTACTTTGAAGCAACTTCTTCGAACTCAGAAGTGGGGGCAAGTGTTATAAGGGGTCATACCACTTTAGCTGATATCCTCCAGACTCATACTTAGGAGCTTTCGAATTGATAAGAATATTGATATGAAGCTCGACTATGGAGCTTATCAGAAAGTCGACCTCATCAGAAGGCTGAGACCATCATAAAGTCGATCTTATCGGAAGGCTGAGATCATCAGAAAGTCGCGAAAGACTGAAGGCCGATCTCTTAGAAAACCATCTCTGGCACGTGACAATATCAGAAAGAATCATCTGAGAATTATATTGATCAATATCTATTTCTAGATCAGATCGACTGGTTCAACTTAGCTCAGTTAAATACCGATCTGAGCTAACCTGAATTGACTCCTGATGAAACATTATGATCAGTTTGACCATTCACCGACCTACCATATGGGACATCGATCCAGAATCGATATGATTCCAAAATATAGATGATTATTTTATAGCTGTCTTCTAGCTTGCTACAATTATGATACAGCTCATCGCCATATGGGCAGTCGCTCCATGATCTCTATATAGCTGAACATTCTGTTATAGCAAACTAACGGCCGAATAAACTCTTCTAACGGTCTAACAAACTCTGTAACAATGTTACCAGTTTCTCTATAAATAGAAGGCCAGGGATCCTTTGGAGATAAGTTTTGAGCTTAGAAAACTAGATTGATACTCCATCAATAAGAACTCTGCCAGTTCTTAAAAGAGCTTTAGTTCCTATATAGTCCAATCTCTCTAGTTCTTGGCAAACTCTCCTGCTCTATTCTACTTTTTCTATCTCCTATTTTTGAGGTCCAAACTGACTTAAGCATTGGAGGGTCAAGAATCGAAGGATCCTCATTGATTTTTAACTTATTTTGCAGGTTTTCTTGAAGATACTGCGAATCGGACTACGACCAACTTCTAACTTGGCTTTATCCGATCTCTCTGTCTCAGATTTTGAGCCTCGCAGCAACACATACGACCATATGTGGCAAATATGTGTGCACGAGATAAGATGTTCGAGTTCATTCAATTTTAGGGGCATGACTATAGTCCAAACTAAATTGATTTTGCCAATAGATACACATGCATATACATATATCCGTGTATTTATAAATAATAAATTTTTTTTGATAAAAATAGTAGAGTTAATATATAAGCATTGATGCACGTAACGACGTTTCAAGCGGTCGATTGCATTGCACGATAGAGATGTGAAAGAGAATTTTATTTACTAACAAAATACGAAACTGTATTGTTCCGATGGAAGAGAACCTAGGTCGTTCTAGTAAAACACCAACATCTCGACTATTTTTTTTTCAAGAACCAACATCTCAACTGTTAACGACAATGCACGGCTCATTATATCCTAATAAACCTATTACATATTTTATCACATGTTGCCATACATAGGGCTGAGCAAATAATCGAAATCCGAAGAAACCCATCCAATCTGACTCAATAAACATCAATTTCGGTTGGTTGAAAATATGAATCGGATGGAATCAGATTGGAGTTTATAAAAATCGATTCTTTACCATCGGATTCGATTCCTATACTTTTAATCCGTATGAACCAAACTTAACCCATGTAGTATTTTACAAACTCACTTTCATTTTTGAGATGATATTGTTTAGATTTCAATACTTCATTCTAAAAAATATTTCATCACCTATTTAAATTTATGAGAATATTAATATTGAATTATTGATGAAAGTATATCAATTTGACACAATTCTAAAGTGAAAACTTTCAGATGTAGTTACTTTCAGATGAATAAATCTTTTATGTTTCTGTTTTGTTTCATACATGTTCAAAAATAAATCTAAAATTTATAATTTATAAAATTTAGATCTTTTTATATTAAATTAATTAAAAAATAAATTTCAGTGGACTAACATTAGACTTAAAATCAATATTAGATCCACATTAAAGCCCACATCGACACAACTTACTCGAATCCGCTACAAACTGTTCACTTCGCTTTCAAACGGTTTATACATGATAATGATCGACAGTGTGTTGAATTTTCTTCAATCCGATTGAATTCGATCGGATGAAATTTTTCTCTCAATCTGATCAAATTCGAACTGTGCTCGGCCCTGGTTATAAATTTAAACCAGCCTGGAGCATTATTAGCGAAAGTAAGATGGAAATATATCTGACTCTACAATGAATATGAAGTGATACAGCTTCATTTCTACGTCTTACATATTATACATGAAACTTTGAATCAGTGAACAGCCAATATCAACAAATTCATCAATATTCAACAAACTGGAAGTTTTGCACAATTCCAATTCCAAACCATGAGATCCTCTAATAATCTACTAAAAAAATATCGCACAAAAAATAGTATATCATGATGAAAGGAAAATGCTTCATGCTACCCTCCGTTTAACCTTTAAAAAAAAAGAAGAAAAAAAGGAAGATTTCTTTTTTGAATCATGGAGGGGAAATTTGATATCTTGGCCCCTGATAAATTGAATTTACAGCCACTGTGGAGAGATTATTGGGTAAATATAGCATGATAATCTTAGCAGCGCCCAAAGATTAACCCAAAAGAACGATGCTGAAATACTTCCACGGCTGGGCTTAACTAAAGGGCTTTCTTCTAGCAGCGGTTTGATTAGTTTTTTGTGGGTTGGTTTGACAGGATGGTATGCATGAGACTTGAATCCACACGAGGGACACCAGATGGTATTCCCTTCTGCCAGTTTCAAAGGTGGCATTGTTTGAGGAGGAAAAAAGAACCCAAAAGCAGCCCATGGTAAGATGACCTCCTCCAGCCTGTCGCCCCTAATTCAATGTGCGGGCGTCCAACTGTCCAGCTATGATCCACCTTCCACGTTTCCTTTCGGTGCTTGAGGCGGTTGCTGGAACTACAGGCGATTCTTGGATAGAATTATTCCTGGGACTAGACCCAAGGTCGCACAAACCTACATGAGCTGTTAGTATTTGGTGGTTCGAGGTGGTTTCTGGCCTTCATGAGTCGGTCACTTTATGACTCGAACGGAAGCACAGAGATTTAAGAACACTGTTTTAAAAGAAACTGTTGCAGGAATCAAACTCATTTGCCAGAAAATTTTCTGTGGCACTGGATGGCCGCAAGCATTGTTTCTTCAGACCGCTAATGTGAATTGCTGGCCATGTGATGCTAGAAAATTTAGTTTGATCTTCTATCATGCATCCTAAATTTAGCTTTCACAATACTATTTTATCTTTAAAAATTATTCAATACGGTGTAATGCTCATTTATTTTTGAAAGATGTTTGATTCGCGATCGAAATCGAAATAAGAATCAGAATAGTTTGGAATCGAAATTGAAATGATCAAATCTTTCAAAATGTTTGGTTCGTGAAAGAAATAAGAATCGAAATTGAAATAAAATTAATTATAAAAAAATAAAATTAAATTCTATGTAGATTGAATCATTTTCTTTCGATTTCAAAATCAAAATCGAAATGAGACTCCTTCCAATTAAATGATTGGAATGAAAGTCATTCATTTTATTTCGATTTCAAACTCTCATTCTCCACAATCAAGTATTTTCTGGATGTATTACTTTCATTTTCGACTGGCCAAGAATTAAGCAGAGGTGGCACCAAAGATTAGCGATGACTTAAAAAAAATGCTACGAGAACCAAATTTGTTGCCGGAATGATTTCTTGCGACCAGACAAAAATGCTTTAGATCATGTGATGCTAGAAAAAAGCTTCAATTTTTTATTGCCCTTTATAATTATAACTTTTAAACACTACGTTGTCATCGACGATCGCACCAAATTTTTATTTATAATTTATTTTTTTCGATCAATATTTTTATATATATTAATTATTGATTGAATTAGTCTAAAAATAATATGGTGGATTTCCTTCAACTAATAATTTTTCACCCACTGCGGTTTCCGTACTCTGGAGGGCAGATGCAGCCCTACAAGTTTACCGTTAAATTGAGGTGCTTTGGTTGGCCCGCGCCCGCGTTTTCCAAAATCCAGGCCGTCGATGCAGCGTTCTCACGGGGAAAAACTATGGCTAGATGAAGAGGTCAAGAAAGCGACACGGAGCCGGCCGTTAAATCCGACGTTCATGATCGGATCTAATATCTAACGTACTCCGCCAGTAAATAATAACACAAAATATCTTAAGTAAAGACCAACATTGGCCCCGGCGCAGCGAACGGGTACGATTTGGGATGTTGGAAAAAATGGGTTCGATGAGTACTACATTTCCATTGGATCCCGCACGGCATCCATCCCCCGATCCCGATCCCGATCCCCGTCTCCCCCTGTTTTCTCTGCCGCTCAACTCGCCACACAACCCACCCCCGCCCCGCCAACACGCTCTCTATCAGACAAAAAAAAAAAAAAAAACCCTCCCCCGGAAGACTCTCTCTTCCTCCCTTCTCTCTCTCCTCACGTTCTAAATTCCTAGCGTCCTTCTCCCCGCGATGCTCTCGCTCAACAGAAGCAGCTTTCTGGTAATAAATAACGCACCTAAATTGATAAGTAATTACTACATCAAAATCTATCTAAATCAAAATGTCAGTGTATCCATGTAATTAACTCCTACTTCCATCCAAAAAAGAAACTCCTGAAAAATTAGCGTAGGATTCATGATTATATAAATATATGAGTCTCTGGTGGGTGGGTTTGTGTTGAGTTTTCTTTCTGGTTTCTCTTCGTTCGTTCTTTCCTCTCTTTGGGGAGCAGAAGTGCCGAGAGGACGACACCAGGTTATTTGGTTCGCAGTTGAGAGGAGCGGCGACGAGGCTAGTGGTGGTGCGGTGTGGTAGCGGGAGGAGAGGAGAAGGGAAGGGGAGACGAGTGGTGATGGAGAGCGCGCACGAGGAGGTGGAGGCGCTGATGGACCCCAAGAACACCGTCGGCGGCGGGTCGAGGACACCTACGGCGAAGATCGAGCCACCGAGGACCAGCTCGTCACGCCCTGGACCGTCTCCGTCGCCAGGTCTTGATTCCATTATTCTTCTTTTTTTTTCTTCTTGATTATCTGTCTCTACTGATTTCGCGCATTTATGATTATTTCTTGAATTTAATTTGCTGGATTTGTTTTTGGTTTTTGATCATTTCTTAGCTCATCCTTTCCTTTTCTTTCTATTGCCTTTTTTCCTTTTAAAAAATTCTTTTTTGCTCCCAATTTATGTGGCTGTACTGTCTTTTAATTCTTTTAATGATATAATATACGTGGACGTATGGTGATCTAGAATGGGTTTGATGGGTTGGCGTTTCCAGGTCGTTCTTTTTTAAAATATCGTTGATCTGCCCCCCCCTGTTTCATTTGTTGTGTCTGTTTTATTTTATCTATTAAAGTGGAATTGACGGTCGATCTGCATTCTTATCTATTTAATTTAATCTAACTTCCCATTTTTTTCGTGTTGCCTTTTTTTTTTTGGTGGGTTCTCATTCATATATTCAATACTGTTGGCTGTTATGGAAATCGTGAAAGCAATTTTAATTTCTTTAATTTCCCGTCCACTTCCTTTTTTTTTTGTTTTCGAAAAAAAAAAACTCCTTGACTTTCTCGCTCGTTCAACTCCTTCCCTTCTGTTATGTTTTTTATTTTATCTCTTTACAGTTTGACAAATTCTTTTATTATTGTTCTGTAAATTATTGTAGGATTACTACCCAAAAATTGATTCTTGGTTGAAATTTCTTCCAGCAAGGAGTTGATTTATAGGGGATCCCCCCCCTTCATTACCATATGCCTCAACAAGGATCACTGCACAATTTTGATAGAATTTTCAAAATCAGTAGTGGATTCTGTTCTTATACTTCGCATTTTCTTCCTGTCCGATTGATTCGATTTTTTTCCCTTGTTTCTTAGTGGTTATTCGTTGCTGAGGGATCCACGCCATAACAAAGGGCTTGCTTTCACGGAAAAGGAGAGAGATGCCCACTATCTTCGAGGCCTCTTGCCCCCAGCGGTTGCATGTCAAGACCTTCAGGTTTGTTTCATCCTCTACTTGATGTTTGCTTTACATCATTTTTGTGCTGAGTTATGTTTATTTATCTACGTTGCCTGTCTCTCTTCCCCAGGAAAAGAAGCTGATGCACATTCTTCGTCAGTACAAGATACCTCTGCAACGTTACATGGCAATGATGGATCTTCAGGTAATTGGTTCTGCTACCTTCTTTCAATGCCCTTTCCTTCAATGTGAGGATTTATTTTATTTGATCTGTTTAATGAGTAATAATTATAGAGGTAGCAATTACCATGTTACTGTTTGCGTCTTGATTTATTTGTTCTTCAGGAGAGCAATGAAAGGCTTTTCTACAAGCTTCTGATCGACAATGTTGAGGAGTTGCTTCCTGTTGTCTACACGCCGACAGTTGGTGAGGCTTGCCAGAAGTATGGGTGCATTTTCAGGCATCCGCAGGGTCTATTTATCAGCTTGAAGAAGGTATGTTCGGTAATTTGTAGCATTGAACACAGGAAAAAAAAAATTCTTTTGTTGTTTGGACTGAGGAATTATAGGGTCTTGCAGGGGAAAATTCTGGAGGTGCTGAGGAACTGGCCTGAGAGAAGCATTCAGGTAATTGTGGTCACTGATGGCGAGCGCATTTTGGGGCTTGGAGATCTTGGCTGTCAGGTGAAATGTTTACCATGCCTTGTGATTTTGATGCTTTTGTTTGTTGATTCTTTGCTGATTTAATTGATAATTATTCGTCGAAATTTTTGTAGGGCATGGGAATCCCTGTAGGCAAGCTTTCTTTATATACTGCACTTGGAGGACTACGTCCGTCTGCTGTAAACATTTCATCACACATGCCATTTTCCATACACAAATTCCACTGTGTTATTTTAACTGCTGTTATCTCTTAGAAGATGATATAAGTTGCAGATTGTGGTTTATATGCTGCCACTTTCTTTGTTAAGAAGAGTTGGATGTGCAATGATTTCCATTCAATTTACAGTGCTTACCAATCACAATTGATGTGGGGACGAACAATGAGCAGTTGCTGAATGATGAATTCTACATTGGCCTAAGGCAAAGGCGAGCTACTGGACAGGTAATTCCCTCCCCCTCCCCCCCAACCCCCACCCCCCGGGCCCCTGGCCCCGGCGAGCATATGCTTGCTGACATAACAAGGAATATCTACTGTTTATAATGCTGAACTGTGGGATGTATGTGCTGACTAGGAATATGCCGACCTTCTACATGAATTCATGTGTGCAGTTAAGCAGAACTATGGGAGAAAGTCCTCATTCAGGTAAATTATAGAGCAGAGGTGATAGTGGATCCCTGCTGTTATTAGACATGAGCGAGGCCTACTTGTTATATTCTACACTTAATTTTGGAATTTATTATTTTTTTCTTTTGGCAGTTTGAAGACTTTGCGAATCATAATGCATTTGACTTGCTTGCTAAGTACACCAAGACCCATCTTGTCTTTAATGATGACATCCAGGTAATGAGATAGGGGCTTTACAGCATATTAGATGGTTTGTTATTGTCCTTTGTGGAATCCATTATTTGTTAGCATCAGGTTGCAGCAGATTGGTATTTATCTGAAAAACACTTTATGACCACTGCAGGGAACAGCTTCGGTAGTCCTTGCTGGAATTGTTGCAGCACTGAAGTTGGTTGGTGGAACCTTAGCAGAGCATACTTATTTGTTCCTTGGTGCTGGGGAGGTGAATTAACCATTCTTTGTTTTAGTGGCCTGTATATCTCCTTTTGTTTCACTACTAGTACTGAATACTGACTTTTAGTGGATAATTAATAAAGTTTGCACAATTTTGATTGGATTTCTTCCAAGGGCAGGCACCATATTGGTTAAACCAAATATGTGCGATTTTGAGTATAATGTTAGCAAGAGCTTTTACAGTGGCATAAAGAAGGCTTGAACGATGACTCTTTGAACCTGTATGGATGCTAGTGTTTAACCTTAAACACTTGATTCAGGCTAACTTTTGTATTATTTATGTTTATAGTTGATAAAAGGAAAGTATGAGGAAAACAGGTGACACATCATCATGCTTGACATGATGTGGTGAACAGGATCTGCTCATAAAGTCTCAGTGGCTCTAGGTAGTTTAAAACCCCCTTAAATCTAGTGATATCTTCTTTATGAATATTAAGTACATGTACAATAATACTTTGTAGAGAAATTAAAATATCCTCCAGTTTGAAAGGTTCAATGGAGATCTCAGAGGAGGATAGGTTTTTTATTTTTTGTCTTAGAAAAAGGCCAATTAGTTGATACTCAGCCTTGCAGCTGCATTGTCTTCTTTTTTGTGTCTGTCTCCCAACAATTTTTTTAAACTATATATGACAGCAGATGCAATGCTAGACATTATGTCAGTAATTTCCATTACTCCATTTCCTTATTCCTAGATGCTCATAAATCAATAACCATGTGGAAGAATTAATACTTTAATTGATTAATCTGACAAGGAAATGCTGATAAGTTAAAGCTGACATGTTATTCTTGATAATTCTTAGGCACCAGTGTGTAGTTAGCACTTGTTTATTGCATGCATTTTAGGGCAACAATTTAGCGAAATGGTATTGCTGACTGACCTCTCTCCTCTTTTCTCACTCTCCTGTAAATGTGTTTGCTTGCATGCGCATACAATCCGTTAGTCCAACTCTGTGCTTATGCCTGGCAATCAAGTTTTAGCTGCTTATGGCTTGCCATATTGACCTCATCAGTGATCCTAATAATTTCTTACCTAGAATACTTGGTTTGTTCCAGAATGCTAAAAAACCATGCTATCCTTTTTCCTTCATGAATTCAATCCTATTACGATAAAAAAATCAGCAAGTACCATAGCTAGATAAACGTATTGTCTGAGTGTCGTGCATCTGCATCATCATTCAATGTCAACTCCTGTGCCGCTATCTGATACATGTATATCTACTTTAGATTGGTACTAAGGAAAGATGAAATGATTGTCTAGATATGCCTTTGGCTTATTTATTATTTTATAACTCATTTTGATGATCTAGTGCTCTTACATGTGCCAATGATGCTTAATGGTGATGATATGTTTTAAGATATGCTGGTCCATTCTGATTGATTTTGATTACGATTTGTTCTTTCATTTTCTTCTTTCTCCTATAATTTATTGATAGCTTAAATCATTCCTATAACTAATAAATGCCTACAACTGTTAAAGTTTTGACTTGTTATATGCTGCTTTACTGCATGAATTATGGTGCATGTGGTGAAAGATTGTGCCTCTTTTTTGTAGGTTATGTATCCATGCTCGATAAGTTAGGAAAGACCATTTCAAGGTGTAATATAAAATGAGTATAGATGTGTGCATGCACATGCAAACCTATACTTGCATAGTCAAAAAGATAGACTGCATTGTTTAGCTTTCAAGCATGAGTGATACAGAAATTCAAATTTTGGTTATAATGTATCAGATCCCAATATCTGATATATAAAGATGAGAACAAATTACTTAGAATGCTATATATAGACCAATAATGGCAGTCAAGACCAACAAAATCTTAAATGGCTGTTATCGAGTAATAGTCTATTTTATGGATTTTCAGTTGACATCAGGAAGATTCTGCTTGTTTTCCTCCATTAGTGATCCTCTTTTCAAAAGGATGTTAGTTCTGTTTTTGCAGGCTGGTACTGGTATTGCGGAGCTAATCGCTCTTGAGATGTCAAGACAGGTACTCGACTTAAATATGGCAGGCTTCCAATTGATCTTTATGGATTGTTTCAATTTTCTTGTTTGATTCACTTAGATTACTCATCTTCTATTGTAAATGATTATATCTTCTATCACTATTTCAGACCAACGCTCCAATTGAAGAGTGCCGTAAGAAGATCTGGCTTGTGGATTCTAAGGTGAAGAACCAAACAAAGATGACTGTGTCTCTTAAAGTTCTCTGGCCTGTTTGTTGCTTTTTCTATTGATTTCATTCTACAATAAATGACCCTACAATTCTATTTTATGTTTTGCAGGGATTGATAGTTAGCTCCCGGAAGGAGTCTCTTCAACACTTCAAGAAACCTTGGGCACATGAGCATGAACCTATTAACAACCTCTTAAGTGCTGTTCAGGTGTGGAGTCTTCCAAACATGAGCTACCACTCTTGTTTTTGCTGTTTTGTAAAATTGTTTAGATTTAAAATTTTCAAAAAAAAAAAAAATGTCAACTTCGTTCCAACCTATTTGGATCCCCAGTTCTGCTGCTGTATGCACATTAAAGTTCTTTGTTCAACCTTATCTTTAATAGTCATAATGTTACAATTTTCAGTAATGGTGAACAAACCATAATTGTGTGAATTTCCATAATGATAACGTAATTTTACAGGTGAGCAACTTTTTAGTGTCTTCCTCTACTTTATCCAAATAAATATGTGATAACTCCCAGGTTCTAACCTATGCTATGTGGTTGGCATTAACATCAAATCTTTTACCCATAGAGAAATTCATTTGTTTGCATCAATATTCCAAAATCCTAATGAACATCTTTATTTTATGATATCAGTGTTCTTGTTGCAATGTAATGTTTTACAACGAAATGAGTTCCTTGATTTGTTTTTTGGTTCTTTTAGGCCATCAAGCCAACCATCCTGATAGGAACATCTGGAGTGGGGAGAACTTTCACAAAAGATGTAGTTGAAGCTATGGCTTCCTTTAATCAGGTGTGTTGCAGTAGTTGTCATGCATAATGAACTTTCACATTCATATTATCCTAATCATTAGATTCAAAGGATGAGACTGATCATATCTCCATACGAAATGTAGAAACCCATTATTCTTGCTCTGTCAAATCCTACATCACAATCTGAATGCACTGCTGAGGAAGCATACACTTGGAGTAAGGTAAAAGTCATATTCTTTGTTCACTTTATCCATCAAGTTGCCACTGTGTCCAGCATTTGAGTATAACGTCAATCAGAAAAGAAAGGGCCTTCCTTCTCAAAAGTTTTCCTACATTGGCAGGGTCGTGCAATTTTTGCTAGCGGAAGTCCATTTGATCCTGTTGAGTATGAGGGAAAAATTTTTGTGCCCGGCCAGGTTTGAACTCAGTCTTTCTTTTGAGATGACTAGTAGGTCCTGAATTGACACAGAAGTGAACTTTTGAACTGATATATATGTTTACATCTTCCAGGCAAACAATGCATACATATTCCCAGGATTTGGCCTTGGTTTGGTGATCTCTGGAGCCATTCGTGTGCATGATGACATGCTTCTTGCCGCCTGTAAGTAACAAGAAATTGTAGCTCCTGTACACCCCCCTGAGTCTTCATAGCTGTCTATTAGCTTAGCTTGAAGTATTGAACAAGTAGCAATCTGAATCGAGGTGATTTCATCAACGAGCCTGGTTATGCTATCCGCTAATTAAGAACAGTATTAGGAGACCAAAAGCCTTTTTGGATGCTGGAAAATCTGACCGGTCTGATAAGATCTCCTGTGTGGGCCATGAAGTAAGCTGAAGGAGAGTTGTAGTTAAACAAAGGAGGAGAGAAGTGGGAGGGTTGGACCATCTGGATATCGAAGGTTCTCCAACCCTTGGACGACTCCTCTCTCACCTCTTTTCCCACTAAAATTTTCATTCTGGATCTCTTATCTCTGGATAATTGATTTCCAACATCAAACTACTCCTGAGATTTAACAGTATGTCTCGATGCCTCCATTTCTTTTAACCGGGATCTCTTAGAGGGTACCAAAAGATAGATGAGTTGGGCTCACTACTACATATTTTAGTCCCCCACCATATGCAAATTAATTTCTTAGTTTCAGGAAATTGCAAATCTGGTAGATCTCAGGAAATATTCAAACACCATGGCGGATGTCGGACTAGAATTCAGCAACTTGTACCAAATTAATGTAAGAAATCAGTTTAATTTCCTGTCCTCTGACTTTTGATTTGTTTTGGAGCAGCGGAAGCATTAGCCCAACAGGTAACACAGGAACATTTTGATAGAGGATTGATCTATCCTCCCTTCACAAATATAAGAAAGATATCTGCCAAAATTGCCGCTAATGTAGCTTCCAAGGCCTATGAACTTGGTGAGTTCTTGACTCTAGCTGGTGTTTCAAGAAAGTCATGCTAGCTTATTTTCTAATATATAATATCTCTTATTTGTAGGTTTGGCCAGTCGTCTCCCTCGTCCAGAAAATCTGATGAAATATGCTGAAAGCTGCATGTACACTCCTCTCTATCGCAGTTACCGATGAGGCAGAGGTTAGCATCTGCCAATTTTGTAATAGTCATACTTAGGTATAAAAGTATTTAATTCTACAACTGGATGTCATTGTAGCATTTGCTGTTTCCAATGTTTTAGCCGCTTACATAACCAAGCTAATAATTTTTTGTAGTAGTGCTGGTTTTGGATGCATAGAAGTGGTTCTTGCCATCACATCTATGGCGTTTATTCTTGGTTTCCATAAGGCCAACATCTCATTACATTTTTTTTAAAGAAATTTAATAATAAAATTATTATTATTATTATTATGATTATTTAAGGAAACAACATCTCATTACTTTGACTATAAGAAATATTATATGTCGACAATTACTACAGAAGATATAGCAGCTCTATGGATTTGAACGGACATGATATTAGATTCACAGGAACTCGCTTGATGTAATATACTTTCCAAGTAGTAAGATGCAGAGACTCGAATAAAGATCATGAATATAATAGAACTTTTGTCAGGGCTTCACCTAGGGAATCCCAAGCATAGCTTTCACACATGTGGTAAATAAGCGTTGGATTAGCTTGATCTAAATGGGGATTGCCGGTTCTTCCCATTTCTCTCCTTTCATCTCCCCTGGCATGCTATTACATGCGTCCGGGAATTTAACACGGACATGCGTTCGGAAGTGGCGAGGCTGAGACAACAAAATTTTTAAGTTAAGTTGGAGTAAGTTTTATAACTAAGATCAAAATTGAGGCAGTCTATGGTCATTATTTTACTTAATTCCACTGGACTTTGTCTAAAATTGGGTTTATTTTTTTTTTCTTTCGTGGTAGAACTCAAGAGAAAATCTGGATTAAACCCTAACTGCTCAGGTTCACATTGGCCACAATACTCTCCCCATACCTACAATTATTCTAGCTAATTAGTGAGTACAAGTTTCCTCCTCCATCTCTAGTTATTAATGTTTAACCATCAAGGACAGGTTCCTGCTCGCCTCCTTAATTATTCATAGCTAATTAGTGATGACAAGATCCTACTCGTATCCTTAATTATTAATAACTTACTAGAGAAGACAAATTCTTTATACTGGTAAAAGTGCTTAAGGTAATGCCTGATCAAAGCAAGATAAACGATATAAAAGAGAGGAAGTAAAAAGGTAATAAAAATGAACCTATTATCAGAAAGTGCATTTACTTATGTGTGCGTAAAGAAATGAACCACTAATAATTATATGATCAAAAATATTTGTCTCAATATGCCCGTAATGTCAGCAGCTTTTAAAAGTAATCACTTGCACGTATTTCAATTGTTTCTCATCTCCCTCTGCTTTGAAGTCTCCGACATAATGTCTGCTGGAGTGGAGCCACAATCACACTAGGATTTATATCAGTATTGCTCACTGTTTCACCTCTCAAGGTGTTCATGGGGTCAGGTCGGGTCCAACATGAGTCATGTTAGATGTGGGTCGGGTCACATAATTATCAATCCAAATCGAGTCCATTAGTTAAACATGTCAAAAATCTCTCATTAAAAAAAACCATCAAAAATCGAAATACAAAGCCGGCCCTTCGTCAAACAAGTAATCCAATCCATCTGAACCTTCTAATAAAGGAATACAATCGAGCTATATAGGTTTTGAATGACTTAAAAGAGTTAAATAGATTAAACGGATCTTAAATTTGTTGCGCAATGATTTGGCCCAACTATTAAATCGATCAAAATAGATTAAGTGAGTCAACATTTTTTGAATTTGACCCCCCACCGTGCTCTCCCTCTCTCTCTCTCACACACACGTACGCACGCACATATACACACCCACATGCGCAAAGTCATGCCGAAGCATGGGCGTTATTTTGCATGTTTGGTAATTAAATAGGTAGGGCTTGGGCTTAGGCTTTTTAAAAATACCTGCAAGTCAAAATCTTGCGTGAATAATAACGAGAAATTTTTTTATAAAAAAAACAAAAAATTCAACCATTAGTAAAAAAAAAAAATCAACTCAATTGTCTATTGGGTCAGCCGAAGTCAAGTTATGGCTGTACCGGACTTGGAACCAAGCAAGCTCATTTGCAAACGGTCTCCGTCGACAAGGTAGCTAGGCCACGACCCACAAGTGCCTCCACGCGGATGGTCGAAGAAAGGTTGGTTACTTGGAACCTTGGTTTGGAACGTTTGGTTTGCAGCTTGGACCTCCCTTTCCACAAGTCAACGTATGAAATAATTCCTTTTGCTACCAGCCGGTCCAAACTCACAGCCAACCAACGTCGCAACGCTTGACGCCACACATCTTCCTCACCAATTAAATTCTTACCTCCCGTTCAGTCGAACACACCGAGATATTTCCTCTCACGTGCATGATGCCAATTATCGTGCTCATCACATGATATAAATCTATGCAGTGCTCCTCTTTCTTTTAGTCGTTTCCCTCCACCGAGCCCATAGAAGCTCACGTCCTCTCGCTTCAGATCATAGTGGTCATTCCAGCGTGAGTTGCAATTGGTGGCGTTATCAGGTGAGTCGTATCGGCTGCAACTGTTATTAACGATACCGTGCATGTTTGTGTGAACTCTATATGTTCTTGAAATGCCATTTGCAAGCTTGGATTCGTTAGCTTTGTTTTCTGCTTGACTGATGATGTGCAAACAGTTCTATCAGTGGTCATGTTGTTCGTAAATCATGTTTGAATTAGGCGACGAGGATATATATATATATATATATAT
>KE504708.1:231767-246880 GCA_000441515.1 Elaeis oleifera
GTTCATTGAATCTTTCATTTTGTCTTTACTAATAAGCTATTTGGTCATAAATAGTTGTGTGTGTGTGTGTATATATATATACACCATTCTATTTACTTTATAATCTTGCTACTTGACTACTTCCATATTTTTGCATAAGATGTTGCAGTATGATCCTTCAAAGTGGATCTCTGCAAAAAAAGCTATGGAGCACCCATACTTTAACGATATAAAGAAAGTATATTTTTGAGATCTTTGAAGTAGTGGTACCCAGTAGGTGTTCTGTCCAGAACTATCAGGTTTATTGTGGCTGGTGTTGCTTTGGTATATATGCCTGCTTTCCTCAAGCATTGCAAATCACAGAGTGGGGATTGATGGTATGTCTAATAAAATCTAAGCTTTGTAATATTTTTACTCTGCCTTAGCAGCTGAGAAAGGTGGAGACCAAAATATTTTCAAGAATGATAAGGTGTATGACTTGATTTACTAATATCCTGACCTGTATGAAGTTTTGTTACTACTTTTTATTAGATGCGCTATTCAAGTATGAAATTGCCTTGGTTCTTATATTTCATGAATAATTTTTGTAATCAAAAGAATACTAAAAATTTATTTACTTGCATAGGTACTTGATTAGATTATCCTTAGATACCAGCAGAAAAGAATAAAGATCATAAAATCATTAGACTTTTAAGACAGAGATTATATTCTAGGGTTATCCTCCTTCCTTTGACATAGGGATCGAGCAATGGACCAACATTCATATATTTTTCTCACAGATTAAGGCAGGGGTTATATTTTATATTATCCTACTCCAAAATTTTCATCTTAATATGGAAGTGGATGGATAATATACTGAAAAAAATTTATAAGCTTTGTCATTGTGGCATTACTGCAAGTCTAACATTTGGTCAAAGAAAATAGCAAGGGAGACAATGCCAATTATATTCCATAACCAACATTTCACGTCTAGATCAAATTAATAGTTCTCATTTTTTAGCTCAAATGGCAGTAATAGAATGGCAAATGATAAGAAAAAAATCACTATAAGATGGTAAATTTCAATAAAAAAAATACTATACTATAACTCTTTGAAAGCCACATGAAGGGTGCTATAATTGGAATAGCACTCCTCTCATGTTGTCGACTTCTGGTTTCACTCTTACCAGCCTCCAACAATTGAGTAATAGCACCTACCAAATTACATCAAGCATTTTAGAGATAAAGAAATTAAAAAATTTAATTATGACTTTGTTAATAAAATAATTATTGTAAAAAATTAAATCACTAAAAAATAGTATGTCTGGAACATAATTCTATTTTGGAATGATGTATTACCTATATTCATTACGGGTAAAAGTGCATGCTACACCAAAAGCATGAGTTGATATAAAGGATTTGAACACACCAGGTCCAGATGACTTATCCCTTTAATTAAAATCAATTTCATTTTTTCATCCTTTGCTTTTTCTTTATTTCTTTTCTTATATGAGTTTAATTTTGTTATTTGTTATTAATTTTTTCATCTTTAACTATATCGCTCTAGTGCTGCTCCTTATTCTTCCTCGGTACAATATTGCTTTTTTCTTGCTTATATATTCATAATTTCTGCATGCTTATCTATTTAATTATTATATTATTATTAATTTTTATATTCAGTTATTTATTTTTTACAACAAGATTGTGTTGAACAGAAACAGTCTCAGAGTTTTGATGATGGTTTTGAAAATGAAAATAGACTTGATAAGATTTGATAGTGCTTACTTTATTGAATTAGAAATGAAATTGATTTATTGTCATTATGTCTGAAATCTTTCCTGCATATGACGAGATGATTAATTAATATGTGAATTTAAATTATTTCAGACCTTTTTTTCTGAGCAAGATAAAAATGAGAGTGGTGTGATCTCTCTTAAGGAACTTACTCCTACCAAGAGGCTCAATGTGAAGTATTTAATAAAGATTTGGCTGCTAAATTATTCTCTAATTGCATCAAACAGAAAAAGTTCATTAAGCAAGAAAAAAATTGAGGTACAATATGAAGGATTTTGTTATTAGAGTATCTTTATTTTTTTGAGAAATATAAAATGATGATGCTTTCTGTTGAAAGAATCTGCCTTCTTTTGCTTTTGTTTTTCCAGATGATTGCTTAATTACTTACTCTTTTGCAGTGATGTTTATTGAATCTTTATTTTACTTTACAATAGATATATGGCATAAACACTATTTTCTTTCCTCATTGGATATTTCTTTTTTGCTTAGTTGCTTATTGAGAATTAAATGGCAGATACTAAACTTAAAAATGCCTATTTGTCTTTGCTATTGGAGACTTAAAACAATAAGAAATGCTTTCCAAAATATAGAAACATATTGATATTTTCAAACGTTGGATACATGGATCTTCTTTTTTCATCCTTTGATTTTTCTTTATTTTTTTTATTATATGAGTTTAATTTTATTATTTGTTATTAATTTTCTCATCTTTAACTGTATTTCATCTTTATTTTATGTAATTTAATAAATATATTATTTTCTTTTATTATCATTTATAATTTTTTTATTCTAATTTCTGTGCAACGCATGGGTGTAGGACTAGTATTCTTAAAAAAAAGGCAAAAGAGTAAGGTACACCTGATCACCTGTATACAACTTAGCAAACTAATAAATCTTTATAAGGCTGAGAATATAAATTGTAAGGTGCATTTGTATACTTGTCATCTATGGATCTCTTGTCTTTGCACTGTACTGCATCGACCTAGTTTGCATATCCAGTCTGCTTTATGGTTGTACACTCAACAAAGTAAACCAGTTTCTCAAGAATTAAGCATTACTTGGTTATAAACTCATTGGGATGTTAGTAATCGTGCTCAATATCTTCCTTCCATTTTCCATTTACAGAAAATCTCACCAAACTTTATGGAAACATTGACAGGGCCATCCTTCATGGTCCCAACAGAAGCAGCTGGCATGCTGGATTGAGCAAGACTACCCCTCTCAACTGGATGGCCAAGCTTTGTGAAAGATCACCCTCTGAAGGAACATGAATTCCTAATCTTTTGATATGATCGAAATATGCAATTCAGTGTTCTAATTTTGAAAAGGGTGCATATGAGAAAGAGGATGTGCTTTCACTTAAAACATGGGAAGAATCTCAACTTTGCAAAGGAAAGAAGAAAACAGCTGGAACAATGAAACATTCTTTGAAGTGGTTAGCTTACCAAAATCAAAAGTGAGCTAGAAGAGCTTTTCACAGATGATGTTCATGCCCCCAAGCAGAGAAAAGATTCTTATTCTAATGTAGCTAAAAGTAAGTGGTTACTGATTACCTATACATTCCTTTGTTTATATCACTATATGATTGAACAACAGAAAATGGATGCATATGCTATTTCTTGCTAATTTACTTGTTGCTTTTCTGATGCAAATTATTTGCGAAGACATTGTACATACTAGATTCTTCAGTTGAATGGTGCCTTTATTTGAGAACTTGCAACTCTAGCAGTATCATACTCTTTATTGTTCTATTTACAATGTTATACTGGTAGAATGATCTCAAATGATATTGGATGCAGGAGTACTTTGAGTGAAACTGGCATCAAATGAAGGCCTTTTTTTTTTTTGGCCCCAATGTAATACAAGATGAGGGTTTTACTTCCTTAAATGTGCAGTTAGTGGATATTATATTTAGAATCACTATCCTCGTTAGCTGGCCTGATCTTCAGACATGAAACTGCATGCTCTTGAATTTTGAGAAAACTAATGACCCAAAGACTGGGCTAGGAAATCTTTTGAAATTTGAGAAATAGCATGAAGCACTTCTGTTATTTCGATGCTAAAATTTTCATGAAATTTCAAAGGTTAACATGTGTTGCTACGGCATGCACTAACACTGAACTACTAAAGGGAGGGATAAGGCTGCCATATTGGTGACAAATTGTAAGAATTTTGATGCCTCGAATTCGACCCACCGAAGAAAATTTTAAAAGGAGAAATCACAATACGGCGAAGGTCCGGAGATGCAACAGCAGCCAAAGGCAGAGAGGCAGCGGCCAGAGCATCAAGAAGCATTCGAGGGTTTCAAAGGATCCTGATTCAGCATGTCTGAGTCTCCTTGGATTTTTTGTAAGAGTTTTGTAAGAGGTGAGGTGTAAGAGATTCTTGTTGTAAGAGAGGTTTATGAGAGTTGAGTGTGTGATCTTCTCTTTTAATTATTTTTTTTATAGTGAAGTTTTGCATACCACATGGAGGTAGACCTTGATCTAATCCACGTATTTGATTATGTCAATCTTATTTCTTCTTCTTTTTGCCACAATAATCGGTATCAAATCTCCAACAATTGGTAACAGAGCCAGGTGGTACCAAAGTGCAGATTGTGGCAATATTGATCAAGATTGAAGAAGATGGTGAAGTCAGGCTCAATTAAGATGGAGATCAACTGATATGATGGAAAAGTAATTCTTCTTATGGCAAGCAAGGGTGAAGGATGTGCTCATCCAACAGGGGTTGATCGATGCTCTCTTATACGAGAAGAAACTGACTACCATAGAGGTGAAGGATTGAAGGCGGCTCCAGATGCAGACAGTGAGCATGATTTGCTTGTACTGGATGGATAATGTGGTGATCCATGTACTTGACGAAACTTCTCCGACGATAATGTGGACGAAGCTCAAAGAGATATATATAGTGAAATCACTCACCAATATGCTCTTCCTCTGGAAGCAGTTCTACCAACTGTGGATGAGCGAGGGATAGAGTATGCAGGAGCATCTCAGCAACTTCTAGAAGATCTTCATTGATCTCCTCAGTATTGGCAAAAAATTGAGGAGAAGATCAGGGTGTTGGTTTGCTTTCATCACTTTCTTCTTTTTTGAGTCTTTGGTGACTGCTCTTTAATGAGAAAGAGCACTATCAAGATGGAGAAGGTCACTTTTGCACTTCTCCAGAACGAAGTTCTCAAGCAGGAGAATCGAGCCTCGAGTTCAGATGGCGACTCGACCTTGATAGTGATTGGAGATGGTGGTGGCAGAAGACGAAGCGGCAGAGGATCACAACATGGATGGTTCAAGTCCAGACCGAAGGACTCGAGTAAGATCAGATGCTACCAGTGTGATGAGTTGGGCATCGAGACAGAGATTACCTACAGCTTAGAGATCGGACGAAGGTTACTGTGGCAATAGCGAGTAGCGATACAGAAGATAGTGATGATATTCTTCTGATAACTGATGAGGTATCTATTCTTTCTCCTAGTGGATTTTGAATTTTGCTTGTTCGTATTATGTATGTTGCAGAGAGAAGCTATTCAATACCCTAGAGAGCAGTGAGGGCACTGTTCACCTGCTGGATGGATCGAGCTATGAGATCAAGAGCATTGGGATGGTCAGCTTAAAAATGCATGATGGAGTAGTGAGGAAGTTGGGTGAGGTCTAATATATACCCAGCTTCAGGAATAATCTGATTTCACTGAGCAAACTGGATTCAAGCGGCTATAAGTAGAGAGCTGATTATGAAATCCTGAAGATCATGCGTAGCAGTAGGATTGTGATCAAGGAAGAAAGTATAGAGGACACTATCTCTTAGTAGGAAGCTTAGTGCAAGATGGACCTTCAGGAGCTAGTGGGAGCCCAGTATGAGGTGGAACTCTAAGAACAGGTGGATCGGGCATGAGATGGGAGACTCGAAAGAATGACAAGCGATATCACAAGGTAAATTTCTATTGTCTTAAGAGGCTACCTCGAGCAGGTCTCAGATCAGACAGATCATAGCACATGATAGAGATGGGATCGAGCAGTCTGGCTTGACTCTCATATTTGTCCATCTATGAGTAGCAGGCGTTTGCCTCAAGACATGGGAACGAGATCATTCAGAAGCTCTCAGAGTTAGGTAGAGATCGAATGTCGAGTCGAGGTGAAAATTGTTAGAATTTTGATGCCTCAAATTTGACCCACTAGATAAAAACTCAAGAAGGCAAAACCATGACACGGTGGAGGCCCAGAGATGCAGCAGCAACCAAAGGCAGAGAGGCAACGGCCAGAGCTTCAAGAAGAGTTCAGGGGTTTCAGAGGATCCTGATTCGGCAGGTCTAAGTCTCCTTAGATTTTTGTGAGAATTTTTATATAGGATGAGAGATGAGAGCTTCTTGTTGTAAGAGAAAGGTTTATAAGAGTTGAGTGTGTGATTTCCTTTGTAATTATTTTTTTTATAGTGAAGCTTTGCATGCTCCGTGAAGGTAGATTTTGGTCTAATCTACGTATTTGATTGTGTCGATTTTATTTTTTCTTCTTTTTGTCACAATAATTGATACCAAATCTCCAACACAAATCATTAAAAATATTGAGAAAAAGTCATGATACATATAGCTGGCCATTTGATTGTGAAATTAGTGTGAGAACATCTTTATGGTCTTTCAGTCCTTGATAGTCCTAATACCACATCTAAAGAAGCATAACTTATTTGCTTTAGATTTTGGGATCAAATTAACTATCACCATCTAAGCTTATGTTTATGTTAGAAAGGGTTTCACTTGTTATCATTGAGTAGAAACGGGTTCTTTCTGCATTGCAACAGTGATTTTCCTTTAAAAGAAACAATATTTTCCTATAGTTTGGTTTGATTTAAAACTATATGTATGAGATCTGATTGTGCCTAATTGTTTCATCTTCTCACTTCACATATTTAGGGTGATAGAAGATCTTAAATTACTAATTAGGATATAGGAAATATGCCTGGCTCAAGGTGTGAAGATCTTTATTGGGTTGTGCTTCTTTGTTTAGAAACTGTTGATATGACCAGCTCAAACTGCTTATACACTGCCTATATGATTGTCATGCATTGATATTTTGCATATGACCAGCATTAGAATCATTTCTAATATATTCGAAAAATGATTCTCATGTTTTCATATTTCGCATGTGTCTGTCTTAAGCATTCCCGGCCTCCTGATCTAGTCTTTTTGAGAATATCCATAAATTTGTAGTTCGATTTGATGGGGTTCTCGCTTGCTATTTGTAGTTTGATTTCATCTTTGATTGTTGTAATTGATAGACTGTGCTCTGTCATCATCTAATATAAGTGGCCCAGACATCAATCAGCACAATCTTGATTCATCAAAGTGATGTTTCTCTTGGACCAATGTATGGCGAGCTAATCAAATTGAAATTACGTTACTTCCACTCTTGGTTCTTTCATATGAAAGTTCCCATTTCAATCACTGTGAAGTTCCAGACTTGACAGTATTTGTGCCTACCTCTCCACACTTCATGGTGAAGCTTCAGAAGAACTAGATGGCCATAGTGCATGCTTTGCCTGTAGTTTTCTGAAATCTGATTTGAAAAATGCTTTGGATTAGAGAAATGTTACAGTGTGATAAGGCAGAACGTCAAATATGTTGTGTTTTGTAGACTTTTGTACTCTAACCAGTCCGCTTGATTTTGAGCAAGCTAATTTCCTGGCCATTGGCATCTTACCTTGGAGACTGGCTCCCCAGCTGCTCATGCTTGCATCTGTGGGTAAGTGATGGATCCATCAGTGGAGAAACTAATATTTTGAGACTACCTATTATTATCTAAACGCAGGTTATATTTCCTTATATAATGGCTTTATTAGTGGAACAGCCGTTGGAAGGAAGGGCGCGTTGGTCCGGGTGCAGATTCTGTCCTGTGTTTCTGGAGGTTCTCTTCTTCATGATAACTGTCTTACATAGGTCTGCAAGGCTCTGCAAAGATGCAAGCAGTGGTTCATATGGATGACTTAAAAGTTATGTACATGTAACGTGACTGAGTGTTACGAAAGAATTTAGCAACCAAGTTTTCTCCAAAATTTATCTGGTGTCTTTTTCTGCAAAGATGCAAACCCTTTATGGAACATGTGCCTGTTTGTCCAATGTAAAGGCCCTATCCGTCACTTCCTGAAGGTCCAGGTCCAGCAGCTTGTATGGGCGAGTCATATATGTATATATATTCATACTACTACAAATTTAGACATGGGAGGACGTTGGAGAATTGTGTCCTTGACATCACTCTGATTCCTTCAAATTCTCATTTTATTATACTAGCTGCTCATGAACTTCCTTGTTTGTGGGAATAAATCCGCGAGTCCAAACAGGCGTAGCCTGATGGACCTGTGACGAATTTATTGGTCAAGTACATAGACATAAATAGATTTTATTGTCATCATAGCTCATATGCCTATACTTTCATCGATACAAAATTAGCTCCATCGCATAAAAATATTTAAAAGATATATCTTACGGTTATTTGATATTATATTAACAAAAAGATATGGCATATCAACTATATTTATGGGAGTTGGGATTCCTCGTGGTGTATATTTTACACTGTAAAGAGCCTTTTACAATGCAGAACGTGCATCACACAGCATCCGAACTTATAATTTAGTTCATTTTCATATGCCGAGGATTTAGCATTATTATCAATCGATAACTGACCTCATAAGCAAATAACGGGCGCATCATCTAAAAATTTGCATCCTCTGGTGTTGAGATAGCTAGACTTACGTAGGCTGCCAAATACTTGGCGTCAAATGCCAACAGCAATTTAAAGGCAAAAGTTAACAATCCCATGGTGCGAAACATCGAGGATGGCATAACTTGGTTATTACTATTCATTTGAGCCATTCGACTTTGATGGCAGGTAATGTCATCGGCCAGCATTGAGGTTCCACACCCTTTACACGCAAGTTGCAGGCAATTTTGTTCTTTATCCGGAAAACAAGTGGCGAAAATTGCAGTCCAATCGTAGGGAGTTTGCTCATAATCTCGTTAACCATAATTTATCTCCTAACAAAAGAATGGCCATCCCCCATCCGGAGAAGCCTAGAAGGCATGGAAGTTCTGATATGAGTATGATTTCTCCATAGATTCCGTTGGCCAGGATATGTCAGAGCCTTTGTAGAACAGAGACAAAGTACCCTGTTTACGGTGCAGATGATAGGGTAATTGAAGTAAAGAAAGCCAACCAAAGTGTAAACAATGTTATAAAATGGGCATTTTGAATGGACGGTGGAGGGGCGGCTTATAAAGGAGCTGCACTCATGTTGCCAGTACTGGATAAGATAATAAAGTGGTAAAAAAGGGAGATTCCCTTCATACTTCCACCGAAGATAAAAAGAGACGTCGACCTCAAGCGTGGATGACTGTCGCTTTCCATCGAAAACCTTAGCCTCTGTTACTTGGAAGCAACTCCCGATGGATGCTAGTCATCGTTTTTCAGAAAAGTATCTTAGCGATCGAATTAATACTGGTCTATTTCTAACCTTGCTTTCAAAATGTCGAGGCTTTCTCCTCTCTCAATTGAGTTTGGATTAATTTAGTATGCCGAGAGGTAGGAGTGGACATGATCTGATTTAGACCGATTTTATGTTCAAATCTAAGCAAAATCAGCTCTAAATGATACGACATTTTAAAATTAAATCAGATGAATAGAAAATTGAAACCAAACCAAACCAACATGATTTAAACGATCTGATTTGATTTGATTTATTGATTTTTATTATTATTATTTTGATTCATGAAGTCTCATTTTTTTTTCACATAAGAATACCACTAAGAAAATTTATCAAGTAAAATGATTTAAATTGACATAATATAGTGTCACTCAATAAAAATAAAATTCTTAAACAAACACCATCGTTAAGGATTAAGATAAAGATCTCTAACACATTACAAAAAAAAAAAAATAGTAAGTAAGTCACTTAGGATTTAAGGCTAATCAACATAAAATCAAATTAATAAATAACACCGTAATCTAGAATTATTTCTAATATATTAATACTTCAACATAAACAATATCCTAATCAAAATGATATTTTATTAAAGTCGGTCTGGTTCGATTTGAGAACGATTTTATTTACTGACAAATCTAAATCAATTCAAATCTATTTTTATATATCAAAAAATTAATCAAATCAAATCGAATAAAATTTTAAACCAAACTAAATCTATGGTTGGTTCGGTTTTATCGATTTGATTGGTTCAGGTTTGATTTTTGCTCACCCCTATCGAGAGTTCAGAACGATGCACTCAAATAGATCTAGGTGTGAATTAGGGTGGAGTCAAAGATGGAATAGTCCTCTGGAAGATTTTATATATCTGTGCCAATGGAATGCTCAGATTCTAAAATAATTGAACATAATCAAATCATATGGCTCTTTATGGCATCTTGCTTTGACCTTCGGAGAAAGATAGTCCATGGAACTTTTGTTTGCTTTTGAACTTTCTTTATGATTTCTTAGGACCTAAGGATTACCACGGCATGCATTACACGGCTATGCTCATAAACTATTTATTTAAAACTCACCTCACAACGAATATGATCACGCATAAAGCGATGAAGCTACATGATGGAACCACATGTACGGACTAACAGGGAAATAGTGGGCAAGAATGAAGATTGTAACTTTAGTAGACGGTGGAGACTTGAATAGCTGCAGAAGGGACTTGATAAAAATCCTTCGTGGCTGCATAAAAGATATTGGTTTGTGCCGCTTGAGACCATGAAGGATGTTGGGGCTGGGGGTGGGTTTGGTTCTAATTCAACTCGTTAAGATCCTCCCTGCCCCAAATGTATCATCACATAGAGTTGGCTTGCAGTTCATGATTATTTAAAGTACAAAAGTAGAACCAATGAGGGAGATGGCTCTAGACTACATCATGAGTTAAATAAATTCACAGAAATTTGGTTTAGAAAAAAATAGCGGAAGCATGAATCCGGGCCTGCTGGGCATCCCTTTCATATTTTAATTTAAAATAAATTCTAAAAATGAGATAAAAATATGTCTGGTATTGTTGCAGAAGTTATTTTATTATTTTAAAAATAAAATAAAAATTATTATTCTATGTACTTTCAAAGAAAAAAAATATATCTTTAAGCATCATTTTACCACTATTTTTACTATGCTTTGTCTTGTTCGTTGCCATGACTGCCTCATTATTATCATTGTTATCTCTATCACCACTAATATCGTTACACCATCACGCTCACCATAATCATCGTTGTCACCATCCTAGCAGCTCAATTGTCACAGCCTTTGCAAAATCGTTACCATCATGAACACTACTATAATATTATCAATGCTCTCCATCATTGCTTTTGCAACTGTCATTAATATTGTGATTTCTATTGTGTTAGCCACCCCTATTATCAGCTTATTTATTATTATTATATATATTTAAAAAATAATAGACTATAGAGCATAACTCACAGGATGCATGAAGTGTGGTTTTTTCTATTTTTTAATTTTATTTAAATATGATATAATAATAATAAAAATAATTTTTAAATTTCAAGCCAATTAATTAGAATGATCTATAATTTTTCATCACTATAATTGAAATTTCACCGGACATGGCAACAAATTTTAACAACGTTCGAGTAGAAGCTTCCATCACTAATACCAATGTCCACATGATGAATAGAAAATTTTGCATTGAATTTCTATTTTGGATATATATAATATAAACAATGCTCGATATATTTATATTTAAATTAAAATAAATATATTAAATTCAATTTTATTTTAAAATAAGAAATAAAATTGATGGCGCACAACATAGAAATTTATGGACTCTTAAAATTTTATCCAACTCTGATTATCAATCCACTTGGGATCACAATTGAGCTTTTTGCGCAAAATTAATGTCTTAAAAGCTGATGGATGGATATTTAATAAAAGTTTTTCCTTCGTCTGGGAGGATCACTAGATTTAGACAAAATGCTTGGAGCACCTTTTCAATAATGTAACTAGTAATGAATTAGCACTTATTGTAGCCCAAGAAATGAGTTCCAAGCAAACAAAACACTGGAATTGTCCAACACAAAGCTCAAGGTTGTTCAATCTCTATTTAGTAGATGAATCATGAACAAAACTCAAGCTCGCCTCTACCTTTCTCTCTTTCATGGAACGCAAGCTAATTTTAAACTCAGCTCATAAGTGAGCCAAGGTCGAACATGGATTCTCAGACTCCAACTTGACATTTGGTTTGCATGTCTACCTAGCGCTGATTTCATTCTAACAAAAAGTCAAGCTCGAACTTTCCACACACTTAGGATTGAGCCAAATCTACACACCCTAAGCTTGACTCGACTCGGTATTTTGCATGTCCAAATTTTAAATTATTTATACATCTACTACCGTGCATGTCCCTTTCTCTTGGACCACATTCTATCGGACTATTTTTTTCCATCCTTGCAACGAGCCAGACTAAGACCTTGCTGCAGTAAACGTGATTGCCACCCATCCGTGGCTACCAAAAAAAAAAAAGGGGTCCTTTTCAGCCATGGACCATTTCATCCATATATTCTTCATAGTTTCCGTCGTCAACTTGGATTCTGAGGTCCCAAGGGTAGGTAATTAGCCAATATTGGTCCAAGTTCCAGAACCTGATCGCGACCGGAGCAGTCGGTTTCAGAACTAAGGACACCGTGCGCGTGATTAGCGGCAAAACTGTACGTTCCTTGGTTTCAGGAATAATGAGGTTGGCTTCCTCTATAGATCACGGAAGGATAAGATGTCCACATCGCTAAGAAACGCCCTCCTCCCCTCCAAAGACTAAGCTTTTGAAAGACCAGTACTCGATCAAACCCAAATGCCCATCCCTGCGAGGATAAAGTTCCATCATGTCTCCCACTCACACATAATGTAATTTTCCTCCTCCACAAGAGTTTAATGGTGTCCCTTGAGGGGCCTGCATGAAAAGAAGAAAAGAAATAAGCCATAAGCTGATTAAAGTCTTTCTTTTCTTTTCTTTCCTTTTAAAAATGAAAAGGAGGTAAATTAATACCACCTGGTAAAGATTATTAAAGTCTTTAGACATTACCAACTTCTATCTACTACTTTTGTTAGATAAAATCGGCTTTTTGGACAATCTAACCAAGCGAAGGTGTGCGCATAGAAAAAGTGCCGATTGAATGCCTTACAATATTGAATTGCACATGCTCCGAGTATCCTAACAATGTGATCCAGCCCCATCATCAAAGCCGCTTTCAATAAAGTAAAGATAATATTTGATAAGAGCTCAGTGTTTTTGTATCACTATATATCTTCTTTCTTCAAAGGATTCAACAAACAATTTAATATCAACCTACAATATGTTTTTTACCTAAGCATGTTTGTTTAATAGTTATAATTGCTTTCGCAAGGAGAAATTACTAATTTCACATGATAACTCTTACAATTTTATTATTGCCATTGATTTCTAGTACATGCCGCGAAAGGAAACCCATTTGTAGATTGTAAGGGAATCCAATCAAACTGTAATGCCGTATTGCAAAACATATCAATTTTACTAGTTATCAGTCAAAAATGTATATCAAATTATTCTTAGACATGAAACTACAGTAGATGGATAAAGATTATTTATGATCTCATCCCGACAAGTTCTTTAGATGAGGTCATTTATTTTTTCTCCAAGAAAAAATTTGAAAATGCACCATGTCTTTTTGGTTGCTGACCACTGATATTATTCTGCTGTATATCCGTGGGCATACAAGATGTAACATGCAAATGATTTTTGTGATAATGCTTTAAAAATATTCACCATTAAATCATGCAATCATATGAGAATTTATGATCCTATGCTTGTCCCCTATTTGTCATTTACATTTTAGTATTGCCTAAGATAAATGTCCACAAACCAATAGCTTATACATGCAACTACCACATAACCTATACGGTTATATGTTTTTTATCTTTTCGCTTGCAAATAATTTAGATCTTAGAGTGCAAATCATTAATTAATGCAAGTTTGGATAGAAGCTCTCTTGTACATCTAATTTTTTCTGATTTGGCTCAGTTTAGATTTTGGAGATATGAGAACAAGTCAATAGTAATATTCTTCTCCTTATTATAGGTTCAAATTGTATCTTTTATACAAAGAATTATTGGTGTTCTTTTACAAAATCGACCATTGAATTACATGTTTTGCATGCGTCCGAACCCATCCTAATTTTTTTATCATTCGCTTGCATTAGCTTTTGAAGTCATCATCATGTGATTCAATGTAGATTCTCATGAAGAAAAGTGAACCCTTCTTTCAAGCGAAAAATACAACTCCTGGCCTCTAATATATCTCATCTTATCTTCCATTAGGGGGCATTTGGTGACCTAACTTAGATCATAACAATAATCTAAGATCATTAATGATTCAAGATCACTGGTGATCCAAATTCTAGGATAATCTAATCTCTAGTAACTTAAAATCACTATATTTGGTTTGTCATAATGCAGTGATTAAAAATCTCTGGGTATGTACAAACAACTTATTTGGTATGCTATAAAAATTCATGATCATCGGCTATATGATACCAAAAATACCTTTGACAATTTGCTTGGGAGTTGGGATTGAGGGTTGAAGTTGAGAAAATTTTAGAACAAAATCAAATAGATTTTTCTCTTTCTAATCAGTACGATAAGAGAAGAAAGTCCTCTTTTGTGAAGATGACGCCCTAAGTATCTGCAGACGTTCCTTCTCTTCCATAGAGAAGACGTCTCAATTACCCACCCACGCATGTGGAAAAAATATCATGATAAAAATAATAATTTTCTCTTCCCGAAAATCTCTCGATCGTAAGGATATTTTGATTAATATATAAAATATAAGATTACTGTGATGGAGTGATGTTGGATACCTATCCTCAAGAGCGGATTTTCAATCACCGCATTAGACGGTGATTTGAGGAGTAGAGATACTTTGAAATCACCGCTACATAGGATCATCATGGTGCAACCAAATACGGTGATCTCATCACTTTCACCCATATCATCTTTGATCCTAGGTGGATCACGCCATACCAAATACCCCTTAAGAAATAAAATCTTCACATTAGGATTGAAACCGATTCAGTACAGATCGAATACTAGCATATCCATATCCATATTTGTTTTATCTGACCAATACAAATACAAATATAGATATTATTCGGATGAAAAAATTCATATCCATATTTGTTTTAAACGGATAGGGATATAATTCGGGTACCGAAAGTATGGATATAATTACGAATATAATTTAGATAATTAAATTTTATAACTATAAAATCAAAGATATTACTAAATATATGATAAATTAAGTTAATAATATGTTATATGCTGTATATTTTTTTAAAAAATTAATAAGTGAT
>KE504708.1:247370-265051 GCA_000441515.1 Elaeis oleifera
CGAAAGTATGGATATAATTACGAATATAATTTAGATAATTAAATTTATAACTATAAATCAAAGATATTACTAAATATATGATAAATTAAGTTAATAATATGTTTATATGCTGTATATTTTTTTAAAAAATTAATAAGTGATATATAAATTTGTATAGGATTACATGTAGATTCAGATATGGATCGGATAATTAATTATCTATATTTATATTTATTTTTTATAGATATAAATATGAATATCGATATTAATCAGTTTAAATATTCATATTCAAATTGATCGAATATAAAATAAATTCAGACAGATAATATCTATATTATTTTATTTTTATTCTGCATTGTTTCTTAGAGCAATCAGTGGCCAATATCTATATCATTTTTATCCTATTTCGTATTGCTCCTTAGAGCAATCAGTGTACGAGTCATCGAACGGCTTTTCGTAATTCCTTGGCATTGGAGGGGTATTGTTCTCCGCACAGGTCGCCGTCGTTGCCAGGAGGCTAGAGACGGACACGAGGTTCCGCTTGACGCGTACCGCTTCGGAACCGCTCCAGAACAATCACGTGGTGGAAGCCTGCTCTTACACGTGTACTTTATGGGTGTTGGGAGGCCGCCGCGGGGGTGGTGGGGGTGGGGCGGTGGTGTGGGGTGTGGTGTGTGGGATTCATCATTGACTTGGGTTGTCAAGAACGTACGAGCGACCCAACGGCTACAACTCGTGAACCTATCTCTTTACCAGCTGTCAAAACTCCAACCACCATAAACAACCACCGTTACTCTTACTCGGCCCTGCGCGACTTCAACAGCCTTTAATAAAGAACACGCATGCTCCGGATATATATGAGATTAAACTAATTCCCACACCAATATCTCCGTAAATATGCAAATGGATCAATTTAAAATGATGACTTTATAATTACCATTAAAAAAATGATGACTTCATAATAATCAGTGAGTAATACTTCATTAAGCGATATAGCTAATTTGCTATTATTTATTATCTATTTCAAAACTAAAAAAATGGAGAAAATACTCAGCCTAGAGGCAATTTATCTAAATAATTGTATAAATAAAATAGTATTTAATAATTATATTTAGTTGAAGAGCTATACACGCGTAGGTTGCAAGATGAGTTTTTATGCAGATAGCAAATTAAAAGAATATAATCCAACTTCACCTCTATTGTATATGATGGAAAAATCTTGAAGGTTGCTTCTGTGTGGCCATCAAAATCTGAAGCTTTTCACAGCTCCAATGTTTCTTTCTTTTTATCAAAACATGTTTATGTATGCTGAAATTTAATTATTCACATCATGAACAAAACTTGACACGCTTTAGCGGACACATGAGAAGTTCTCTAATGAGGATGCTCTGTTTATTTAGGATTATTTTCCAGCTAATTTGAAACTGGACAAGCAGCGGCGGGCGTTTTGACTTCAGCAGCTCCCAGCTGCAATTCTAAACCTGTCGCATTTAAAGCACTCACGTCTTTCAACAGAGCGCGGCGGATAAAACAATAAATGCGGCCTTCCATTCCATGGAAAATAAAAGCATGTGGGGGTGCCTTTCCACGTGGACTACCTTCCTTCCGTGGACCCACCCCGTGCCTCACACGCCTCGTGGCATTGCAGTAATATTCTTGAGATCGATGCCTCAATCCATTCCTTTCCATCCCAACTCAACCCTACGTTTACACTCGGACACGAGAACGTAAGAAATTACCAGGCATGCCACCTATCTTATTTTAGCATCGTAGCAACTCCCGACAACCCAAGGGCATTATCGTAATCCAACCATCCCGTCCCTCTCTATTTCCGGTGTATGTGGGCAAGACATGATCATCGCCCCAGATTTGATCAGATCACGGAGCTAAAAAGAGCAAAAGCTATGGTCAGACCGTAAATAACTTGAAATTCAAACCCAGTTCGGGAGCGCGGGAGACGATTTGTTGATCGGGTTTGGACGGTGCTGATGCGTCTCAAAACCGACGGTCCTCCTTCGCTCTAGCGTCAGACGAGTAAGCAATCGGAATTTTTCTTTCCGCCCCACGCGGTTTTCTCGTGAATATTCTCAAAGGCATGCCCGTTTCCAAAACCGCTCCCTTCATAGGACTTCGAAAACCGCAATACACTTCCGTCCATCGCTAGCCTAGGTCTCTCTCTCTCTCTCTGTGTGGATTTGGGAGGGCGAGACGCACGTGAGGAGGGCGTGACTGGGATCGGGTGGTGGCCGCTGGGGAAGGGCGCTGGCGGCGGCGATGACGAGGCGGTGCTCGCACTGCAGCAACAACGGGCACAACTCGCGCACATGCCCGACGCGTGCGGGGGAGTGAGGCTGTTCGGAGTGCGGCTCACCGAGGGGGCGGGGTCCATGAAGAAGAGCGCCAGCATGAGCAGTCTCTACTCCGCCAGCTCCTCCGCCACCGGCGGTGGAGCCGGTGGTGGAGGCTCCACCAACCCGGGATCTCCGTCCAGCGATCCGCTCCGCGATAACCCTGCCGCGGCCGGCTACGCCTCCGACAACGCCGCCCAGGCCTCCTGCTCCAATTGCCGCAACGAGCGCAAGAAAGGTGTCTCTTTTTCCCAGTTTCTTTCTTTTTTCGCAGCTTTTCGTCCGCTGATTTTCTCGGAGTCTTTCGATTTTTTTTTCCTTACTCATGTGTTCTTGGTCTTCTTTGCATTTCCTCTGTTCCTGTTGCAGATCCACTATATTCAGATTTCCTTCAAAGGCAGCGACTTTTCTTTCCCCTTTATTTGATCAAATTTTTGTGAATCCTTTTTTGCCTGAACCACATAAAAATCACATCTTTTATCATCGGCGCAGTAGTTTGGAGCGTCGTAATGTCGTCTTTGATAAAGCTGCCCTTTTTTAGGATAAGTTATAATTTTTAGAATTTTATTGTTTCCTAATTTCGAATGATGTATATTAGTCTTATTAATTTCCTTTTTTTTCTCTTTTTGTTGGCTTATTAAGTGCATGTTTTGATAAATTAGGACATGAGTCTGGAACGCATGTGCCGATTAATTTGTTGAATTCTGTATCTAGTCTCCGTGGTCCTCTTTGCCCTGTTTGTGTGGTTGGAGTTGAACCGCCCAATATGGCCGACACCTTCAGGATGGCCCATATGATACTATCCACTGGGTTTACCACCAAATTTTTTCAAGCAACATTAGAAAGTGATGGCTGATGGTCCACACAATATAGTCGCATTGATTTGTTGATTGTGATCTTATTGGTTTTGTTTATGGAATTTGGCCCATCTATTTGAGAATCTTAAATAATGGGCCAGCAGCCTTACATGTGATGGCATGGGTTAATTTTATATACCCATGGCTTGCTTTTTTAAATAAATTTGATTATGTTCTTTATGTCCATCTTATTTCCTGCATAGCTCGTTGTTTCACTTCACTTTCTTGTTTCGTGTTTATTATATCCTATTCCTTTTGTCTCATGGTTTTTCTCTGAAGAATTGTTACTTATTCTCATGCTGTCGTTTAATATCTTTTGCACTGTGCTCTTGAAATCTGCATGTGTGCTGCTTGTATCATATCTTCTTGTCGTGGCATGACAGAGGAGGAAAAATGGATCTTTTTCTTCCGAAATGAATATGCTGGATGTTTTGTTGTAACATGCAGATTTCTTTAGTTTTCCACTTTGCTATAGTTCAAGTCCTATATAAATGTTTTTTGCTGGTCAAAAAGGTATATCTTCTGATTATTAAAAAAAAAAGAGAGAGAAGAATTCTCTGCTTTTGGAAAAGAAAGAAAAAAACTTCAGTTTAGACTATGTTGAAGAAAAAAAAATCACTTTAATCGTCTAGCGAGCGCTTTATTGTTTTACAGATTAGTTTTAGAGTTCTACGTGTTTGTATCCAAAGTAAGTTAATTGATTGGCTCTCATGAATGCTTGTACTTTGTAAACGTATATTGCAGCCATTTACTTTCATAACGTCTCCATTACCTAACTGGATATGCTAGCTGTGTAATTGCTTCATTATCTCATTTAACAATTTCTTGCAGTGGTATTGAGACTCCATGTTCGGCCAATGAACACCGTAGATTGCATCTCATGAATTTCTACTTATTTAAAGCAAAGATTAATATTTTGAGAGTTCCAATGGAACTGGATCAATTGTGAATACATTCGAGTCAGGCGATTTGAGTTTTTAGATATTCTTGAATTCATCCATGATTTAGCTAATTCCTCATCTAGCTTTGGGGCTTAAAGGAACAACTCTTACAAGATTTGGATGGTTTGCTTAAATGTTGCATTATTTTCATCCTCATGCCTGTAGTACATTTACTCGTTTTATTGTTATTGACCCTCATGAAAGGTTTCACTACCTAGAATCTAGTTATTTTTGTTAATTAGCTGGATTCATTCTTCCATGTCTGCATGTCAAATTGATATTAGATGGTGGAAAGTGCATGATTCGATTGTCGTATTTTATAAGAAATCTTATAACTTTGTCATTATTGAGAATTCAGAATCTTGCAAAAAGGTGAGCAGAAGATACCTGGAGGAATTATAGCATATGCCTTCATGTAACTTAATGATCTTGCATGTGTTTTAGGTCAGGGATGAAAACTTCTGTAGTTTTGTGGTATAGATGGTATTCTTCCTGTAATAATCAACCATTACAAAATTGGAAAGTCTTTCCAATTAGACTACTTTATTATCTTTCATTAAACAAAATGTGTTAAGATTGCCTTATTATGTCTTCCCTAGTTGACACTGTTTTTCTGTATACTTGCAGAAGATATGCCTTTTTGAATATTATATGTCCATTCAGGATATGATAAAAGTTTGAAGCAGAGTGATAAGGACAAATCACAACTTGAAAATTCTGAACCTAGATTTCCCTATCCACGTTAGGGATGGATGCCCCCATGCCTGTGTGGCAGCTCACCCATGCATAGAATTCTCTGAGTGAAGATTAGCAATGAGGAGTTTTCAAATTTCAAATTTCAAATTATGCACTGTTTTAGCCTTGTCTAACTTAAAATATGAAGGTTTGTTCTTCTATTCTCCTTGTAAGCTTGTATAGATATTTCCTTGTGTTCTGGTGATCAGTAGATCACCAGTTTACTGAGAGATCACTTGCCATGCAGTTTTACTGCCACTTAAATTTCACTTACTGTCTTTGCAAAGAAAGCTTATGTCATATTCCCATATTCTTCTTGAATTTGACTTGTTCATTATGCTCTGTATGTTCTAAAGTGTAACATGGCTTATTATAATATAATTCTTGAGCTTCTTACATACTTTTACGTTTGTCCCTTAGATGTGACTACTTTTGCATTTGTCCCTTAGATGTGACCATAGTTGAAGACTGGGTATTAGTTGTATGCTGTTGATTGTCATTTTCATTTGGCCCATGCTTTGGAGATCATTTCCCGTATGATCTGCAGAATTATTGCTTTTGTAATCAGCATCTTCACTATGTTGTTCTTTTCTTTTTCCGTTTTTAAAGTTTTTTTCTGTGCTTCTCTCAGATTTTAACTTTCCGCAGTACAAATTACCGATTAGAATAAGGAAGGCAGTATTGGTTCAGATTCAAGAGTTCAACCAAACTGTTTCAGCTAATTGTTCTATGAGGGCTTTGTCAGTTTATGTTTTTATTACTTTCTGTAAATGGCTTTATTTAACTAAGGGTACAGGTTTTGGGTGTCAATTTATCTATCTCCTTTAAAAGAATCATTCTTTTATATGCAAACTAATGGTATAGAGTTGCAGAACACATTGCATACCCTTATATTGATTGTTTATATGAATGTCATCCCTGTCAAATATACATTCATAATCAATTGCAGTGGCAGAATATTTCCAATGAGCGTGCATGATGCCTCTTTAATATATAGTGAAGAAGAGTTCTTGCATGCATATCATGCATGGTATTTAGTTAATTATTGCACTGATAAGTGGTAAATCCTTTTCAGATTAATATAAACCTGGGTTTATCATGTTCCGGTAGGCTTCTGTAATTCCTGCTTTGTTAATGGATTTTAATATGTTTAATTGTAATTAAATTATAATCCTGTAATAAGAGGAGAACCTTTTAGGTGTGTATGCTTGCAGGATTTCAAATGAACTTCTATGGTGGTTATATGTGGACAGATTTTGATTATGAATTGATGTCATGTTGATTTCATCTTTATTTACCCTTAGATTCCTTATATTATTGTTATGCAAGTTATTGATTTGATCTATGTGTGTGTCTTTTGGATATATTATTCTATTTCTACATCATGTACAGGGATAGTTTTTGGAAATGTTAAATGCATTCTTTAGCTGTTCACCTATTAGTTTTGTTAGTTTAGTACTGCTATCGAGTGGATAAAAAGTACTGGGTCAAGCTCGGAAAGGCTGTTTAACTTCACGACATGGAAAACTTCTAGTGGTTGTTAGAGAACCTAGAGATTCTTATGATGGATGGATGTTATATTATAACTTTTACTTTCAGCATATAAATGTTGTTGTGATATGATCCAAACGGTAATAATCACTCTATTTCTTCTTAATAAACATATAGTTTTCATTTCTATCTTTACATTTCTACACATTCTTTGCTAATATGAATGCATTCTTCAGCTGCTTAATGTATCATGTTACGTTACTTTGTCTCGCGGCTTTTTTATTAAGTTTTGCAATTATTGAACTTATGTGGTTTCTCATCAATACTTAAAATAGAGGTACAATCTTCTGTGACAGAATTACTATAGGGAAGTCTTATTTCCTGCATTCATTAGGAATATGGAGGCTGCATAAGTATGTCACAACAGCCTGTTATACTCTAATCTTTAAGTTGCATGATATCAAACTTGGTAGGCAGTCACTAGACATGTCTTCCTTTTTACTGGATTTCAGGTGTCCCGTGGACTGAAGAAGAGCATCGGATGTTCTTACTGGGTTTGCAGAAGCTGGGTAAAGGTGACTGGCGTGGAATAGCTCGAAATTTTGTTGTGTCTCGAACTCCAACACAGGTGGCCAGTCATGCCCAAAAATACTTCATACGTCAGACAAATGCATCTAGAAGGAAGAGACGCTCAAGCTTGTTTGACATGGTCCCTGATATGGTACATCTTCTCTCCATGACAGTCCGATTCAAATGGCCTTCCTTGGTTTCTATTGGTTAATTGTGTAATGATGGCTTTATTGCTCTTGTTTTCTGTCCTCGCAGCCAACAGACCAGATCCCAGTTCTCGAAGAACACTTAATGCACGGGTCTCCTCCTAATGAACCCGAGAATACAAACCAGCTGCCAGCTTTAAATCACGGTCGAGATCAAGGATCTGAGCTTGCTGAACCCTTACTAAACAACCCTCCTGAGGAGCTCAATGAAAGCATACCATACAACAATACACCAATGCCAGCGGTCCCAGCATTCTACCCTGCATTCATTCATCTTCCATATGCATTCTGGCCACCAAATCTGGCTGCGCCTGCAACAGAAGAAGAGATGGGTGAGACCCATGAGATCGTAAAGCCTAGGCCAGTCATTCCTAAGGAGCCGGTCAACATGGATGAGATCACAGGCATGTCAAAGCTCAGCATCGGCGAGCACGGTGCCGGCCGCATGGAACCATCTGCTCTCTCTCTCAAACTGCTAGAAGCCTCCACTTCAAGGCAGTCGGCCTTTCACCTGAATCCATCAAGCACTCGGCCTGATCTTAGCCAGGGTAGCAGCAATGCAATTCATGCGGTTTAGGAAGAATTTGATGAGGAATGGGATCTATTTGCGTTATATATATTCTTTCTCTTATGTTACTGTTAATTTAATCTTCTCATACATTCAGGATCATCTCATTCGTGTAACAAGCGTCAGTCATATCTGTACTCTTATGTTTTTGCTTATAGCTGGATAGAAATTCGCATCAAATAAGTGACATCCTTTACTGTTATTAGCACGGTGCCAAATGTTGTGATGTAAATTGCTGTTCTTATCGGGTTTTTTTTTCCATTATTTCATTTATTCGTACTGCTCGAACCATTTGATGATCATTCTCTGCCTTGCTCTGGTCTCCAAGGCAGCATCTAAAGATCCCAGCGGCTAGCTGGCACTTCAGGCAAATGTGGGGGTGAATAGAATAAAAGAGTCGGGAGAAAGTTGATTAATTATATTTGATGCTACAGAAAGAAGAGAACATTGTTGATTATGCTACTTGCCTGAATAAACTCCTGTTCTCACGGGCCAAGTTCATCAATAATGTTCTGTGGATGTTTGGTGCAAGCCATATCTGTCATCTCAAAACCGAAGTTTGGATGATGTTTTGAACTTCCAATGGAGTTCCAAGTGAGGGGCGAGGAATGAGTTGCAGCAAAATCTGAATATGCTGAAATGGTTTGCACTGGTAATTGTTATCAAATATGTCAGCATCCGATGGCATGAGTTCAACAAGTGTTGTTGGTATCATCATAGGAACCAATATCATGTTTGCCAGACATTAAACTCACCCTCACGACCTGAACAACTAATCGGTTGAAGTAAGGTCGACTGCCAAGTAGCTATCGCAAACTTCAAGATTCAAGCAACCAGAGAAGAGCACTTCCTCTAGTATATGGAAGAGTTAGTCCAGAGGCAAGTAGGTGGGGTTTCATACGTAAACCTGCTCATCTCCGAGGTACAAATTGAATTCAAGCCAAACAACAACACAATCTCCATGGCTAGAAGCATCCTTTTCATCATCATGCCCTTTTTTTTTGTTTGGGGAGATGAATCATGGTTTTTCTTTTGATCGCCATCAGCATTATACAGTTCAAACATGATGTATTAAACTATGAGAATTTGGAATGATGTGACAATGTTGCATGAGGTGGATATATTCGTATATTCATTTTTTTTCCTTTCAAAAATGCTACCAAATCTGTGCCGTTTTCTTGGACAGACTTCCCCAAGAGGATGTATGAGAGCTGTCACCAGGTTCTGTTTCCAATAATGATCTAGAAATTACATGGCGACGAGCATAATCTATGTCCTGCATAGACTCCTTCAAAAGCAGTGAGATGGCAACCCTAAAGTTGACTTTTGGATGATCCCAATGTCTTTTGGTTTGCCATGTCATGAAGCAAGAATGATCATGAGGATGTCATGGGAAGTGATTGACCGATATATTGGGATGTTTGCAAACACAACAGATTGAACATCACCAGATCCAGGACTTCAATCTTAGCATGTTACTAAAATGGGTCTAGAGATTGGACCTTGACCTGATCCAGAAGGTATAAATTTCGTTCCTGATAAGATACATCCGAGTCAGATCTATGTCTATATCATCCATTGGTCACCCATCTCAGCCTTGTATGTTCTATGTGAAGAATTTACTTGGTATGTTCTATTTAAGTCTTTTCTTTGGAAAAATGTAAATAAATAAGTACAGAAAATCAGAAATTAGTCCACAACAAAGAGGAACTATGTCCTTCCCATCTTTGGTCAACAATAAGCAATAAGGAGCAAAAATGAGAGAAGATTGAAGCAACCACAAAATTAATATATTGCTGTTATATCATACGCTCATGATTGTACTAACACAAAATTATGTCATTTGTGCTATATGGTAGTATGTCAAGCAGTTTGATATTCTAAACCTTGTTTAGTATATACTTGTGGGTCATTTATGTTAAGAGCTTGTCAACCGTCGGTTTTGTGAGGATATTCCTAAAAGTCCAGATTAAATAGTTTGTGAAGCTCACATTGAGGTGTTTATTGTGTCTTAAGAAGCAGAAGTGACCCATAATATCTCCTCAGTTGGCCAGGCTCTTCCACCTATTTATTGATGTATGCAAAATTTAATGTTTAAAGTTAATGGTTTGATTCTAACTTTCGCTTTCGAGGTCCTACATGTTGGTTTATTACATTTGGATCCTCTAGTTTCTGAATGATTACAAGTTTAGAACTTACTATCTTCCCTTTGAGGGGTCGACCAAATTAATTGTAGTATCTGTTACTGCTTAATTGTTGTTCTCATGATCAATCATTCTCCAACAAATATATCCAAGCCGTGTTACGCCTTTTGCATTGATGAAATGATCTTGCCGAACATAATGAATTGAAAGTGAGTGTGTACCTAACTTCTTGCAGAATCAACATGAATTCCTCATTAATGTCATGTGTCCTGACTCTGTTGGCTTTCTTTTAATAGTTACACTGGAAAACGAGCTTGGTGATATTGTATCAGTTAATTAAATAAATAAAAAAATCTACGCCTAGCTCCTGGATTCACTAGAACTGTACATTGTGCGCACCGGAGCTGCTATATCCTAAACAGCATCATCTACCAAGGGAATGTGTTCTTCCAACATACATAACATCAAGTCGAATTCACTTATTCTTGGAAATATCCCTTTTGATGTACTTGTGGAAGAAGAGTTACATTCATGTTTCACATGGTATGTAGTGATGTTTCGACCAATCTTTTTTTGTTATTCTTATCACTTAGCATTCTAATCAGTTTATATTTATTAGCGTTCTATGTCATATATACTCTGCGCATGTTAGGAATGTATTCCATGATAGCTGTTCTTGGTGGTAGGAGCAGGAGAATGTTTCAGAACCTATGCTTGCTGCTTATGTTGTCCGGTGAGGGAACCAATCTGGAAACTACTACCATGTAACAGGGGAATATTATGAGGTACCACCAATTTGGCAACTACCACCACGTACTTTACATCCAAAAAAAAAAGAAAAAAGAAAAGAAAAGAAAAGAAAAGAAAGAAGCTACTACCATGTACCACCAACCGAGTTGATCATGTGGTGGCAGTTAAGAATCCACCCTCACTGTCATGAATAACCAGTCTGAGAATTTAACCTTTTCCATCATTTCCAACTCAAAAGACATTTGGCATTCGGGTATATCATGCCGCAATTATCATGTAGGAAGGTGCTTGTCCTGCCACGTTGCACCGTGTTGATGGTGTGGTTGCAACTCAGAATCCACCCTCGCTATCATGAATAGCCAACCCAAGAATTCACTTTTTCCATCATTTTCCAACTCAAAAATTTTCCATTCGGGTTTATCATCCATGTCGAGATTCTCTTATCGACATCGGAGCAATGATGGACGATAACCAATTATGCATTGCATTCCACAGCTTTTGTCCCTTTCGACAAAGGAAGGGATGGGACCAAATGCTAGAAGGAACCGAAACTGAAAACCATGGCCGAGAAAGCTACCAGAAATATTTCTCCATTCTCCTTGTATATGGACAGAGAATAAAGGGAGCATCTCCTATGTCTGTTCTTATTCTCCTTTTTTTTAAAAAAAATTCCTTTGTTCATCCATTGTGCTTCAGAGTTGATAGAAAGGCACGACAAGGGCCGGTTTTTGATTGCAGATATTTTCTTTTTGCTGCATGCATGTCTTCTATTGGCTTTGGGTTTTCTCGTGATTCAGTGTGGCATTTATTCTGTCTCCAAGGTTGTAAAGCCAAGGATGGCCAATAGAATGCAGGTTATGTGCACGTGGAGAGAAGAAGCTTTCACTGGAAAATGTTAGTCGCTTTGCAAAATAATTAGCTTGACTTGGAGGTAAATAAGAAGATTTACATAAAGGATAGAAGGAAGGAAAGAAAGAGGATGGGAGGTGGAGGGAAGCTAACAACTGAATAAAAGAGCATTCAAATGTAGGAGGCTCCTGCCACTATTATAAGGTCTGGGAAGGATCAGATGTATGCAACTTTACACCTGCGTGTGGAAAGATTGTAATCCGTGACAATAAAGCAACCTTGCTATTGTGCTAAGCCACACCCTCAAGACAAATGCTGAGATACAAGAAGAAAACAAGCTTTCTTTAACCAAATCTCACCGCTTCTTCTCATGGAATCTTCAGGCTAATGCTGATTGGGCGTTGGAATAATGTAGCAAACCTGCCTTTAAACAAGATCAAAGCTTTGGAACATTTAGAATGAGACTCAACCTCTGAGAAGAAATAATGTGTTACACAAAGCAGCGATCCATTGTCCTTTGCTGTTCCAGGAAACATCCTTCTTTGACAAGACCATTTTGTAATGGACGCTTTATGGGGTATGAGGGTGGTTCTCAGTAGTCATTTCCTTAATGTCGCATGGTGTATATGTTTGCAAAGTATCTAAGATACTAAATGCATGGCTATTTATAAATTGGTCAGTCTTTTTGACTTATCTTTGTTATCAGAACATTCTATGGTATAAAAGGGCCGTAACTATGATATGGATGGTCCTTGCTATTATTTCCACTTTCTGTATCACCAAAGATTTAGAAGCATGGAATGATTGTGGATATGGATATGGGAATCGAGCCAAGGAATTAAAAAGGATTAGTCCTCTACCAATGTCTCCATCCTGACTTGGATTCATTTTATGTGATCTGATACTTTTTCTGTTCAACATTTATGCACCTGTCTCCCAATTGCTTGCTGGGAGGTGGTACAATAACTTGGCTTGAATAATGTGTCAATAGATGGTCTACTCTTTTACCTGAAGCTGTTTTCTGGCTTTGCAGGAATATAGGTTTCCATTACCCTTCTATCCGGATGCTGAAAGAATGGAAGGACGATGGGGTTTATTTCAAAAAGGTGGGATAGACATGAGAGATAATTTCTGACCCGTGGATGGAGATATCAATATAAAGCAGGGTACATAGCCAAGTACCGGTCGCTAGTTTTGGGTATGTTAATTACTTGTGGATTTATTTATGTTTTTTTTTTCTTGCAGAGTGTCATGTCATCTTTCTTGGCTGGACGCAAATAATAAACTTTTATATCTAATAGATTTATTTGCCATCCTCTTCGAATAAATAAGTGAACGAATGAACAAACCTTATCCACCACCATAACACATTTAAAATGCTTATTAAAGAAGCCATAGATCTTCAGGTAATCTTTCTGTTGACATCAATATCATCCCAAGCATATTTGGTGCCGTGTGTCTATTGGCGTTTATATCTTGCATGAAATCATTTATTCGCGTAACTTGATGCCAAAGCTAATATAGTGTATTATCAAGCACAAAGGTGTCAAACTAGAATTTACTTTGTAGCTGATGAAGAATGTCAATGGTAGATGTCATGGGGATCGAAGAACCCTTCCAAACTCCTAAACAAACATTTTGCTTGCGTGAGCATCATCAGCAATTACAAATCAACTTAATACTCTTACACCGCAAATTCTGAGTACGGAAAATGGTTGTTTGGCTAGATTTGTTTCTAATGCATATTTTGTACATTTCCTTATGTTCAACCTTTGAGTGGAACCTACTTTTGATGATGGTGTTCTCTCGAGTTGGATTGCAACTCTACCAAAAAGGCTCTCTTCCCCCATTCTATGAATTGTGCACCGTCAATGAGGCCTGGATTGCTCCCAATGAGAAAGCACCTAGCCTCTTTGTCATCAATAATTTACTAGAGAACAATAGTTGGCTTGAAGTCAGTGGCTGTGGACCCCTTATGGTTTTGGCTCTGAAATGGAACTGGATGTGCCAATACTGACACAGACAACTTGAAGGTGGCCCAATGATTGGTGAACCCCAACCGGTTTGTCTTGGCTTGGTTTTTGTGTCCATATGTTTGGACAGGAAGAAACCCATCCGGATGGGTGCTCAACCTGACCCACTTGCAGGATGTGCCCACAAATACCAGCTTCCTTGCAAGATTTCTTCAGTACTTCTCCTTCTCTATATAAGAACCTCATGGGCTCTCATAACTCATCAAACTCTCATTTTGTTGATAGTACTTAAGCCAAAGATGGAGTACTCTAGCTTGCAGCGCCAAGTTGCCCACATGAAGAAGAGCCTCTTTGATCAGGTTTGTGGTCTTCTCCTTCCTTCCATCAATCGAGCATACCATGCTTAGAGTGGTTTCAACTGAGGAACCTATGATTTGTTATTTGTTACGGTGCAGTTTATTAGAAAGTGGCTTTTCAAGAAAGGAGATGAGCGTTCCCATCTTTTATGCTTGTTTCACACTAGTTCTTTAAGAACCACCATGGTGGCCATTTATATTATTACCAATCTATATAGGCCATCTCATGAAGAACAGATGATTGGCAACTTAGAACTTAGAAAGCTGACTCATAGTTCTATTTAACAATTGTTAACGATTTTATTTGGTTTGTCACCTAAACAGGTTTTATCACAATATTTAGCTAATATCAAGCACTCTTTCAATTCGTCATATATTCACGCCATTTCATTTTTGGTTAATGCTAACTGGACTTCAAGGTCTGTGACTCCAAATATCACTCTGTTTGGCTCTTGTCCATTTGAAGGGCTCGATAAGTGTAGCATGGTCAAGACTTGTAAAGTACTAAGCGACATACCGGCTGAGTTGCATTCGGAGTCCTCATTTTTGGGGGGACCAGCAAGCGTATTCTTTCTTTTCAGCAATCCTCTCAATTTTGATAACGATGGGTAAATACAAATTTGATCATTACGAGAAACACACAAGGATTTCCACTATATTTAGTGTTTGATTCTTTGTTTCTCTCTTATCATTATCACTATTACATTGTGGAAACAACTTTTGCATTCTCCACAAAGTACCTGATAAAATAACTCAAAAAATTTGGATATCAGAATGCATGCAATTGTGCATTTAGAGATTGAATGCATGCAAGTTGTGTAAATATATTAATCCGTGAAAGTTCACATAATAAATTAATATATATAGTGGCTGTATTCAAAGTAAATATAGTTTAGAAGTCAGAAGATTTTCCTTTTGTTTTGGCTGTTTTTAGTTTTTCTTTCTACAGAAAGTGGAGGTGAGTAACTAAAAATTGATACATAAAGTCAATGATTTAGAGTCATCATTGACATACAATATTGATCCAGCATAGCAACGCACAATTAACTAGCATACTAAAATAATTTTTATCCACATCGGCATGCACCGAGCGACATCTTTGACCCATATATATCAACATCCATGGACATGTAAGTGCATATATTTATATTCATGAGTATATGCATCTAGGTATATATGGAGGTATGTACATTAAATAAATGGTTGGATGGAAATATTGATTTGAGGGTGTGTTGCAGGGATACCTAGATGAGCAATTTGATGAACTAGAAGAGCTGCAAGATGAAGCCAGCCCAAATTTCGTGGAAGAAGTCGTGACTTTGTTCTTTAGGGACTCGTCCAGATTGATGGCCAACATCGAGCAGGCTCTGTGGGTATTATTTGTTTAAAACTATTAATTAAGAACTCGCTATGAAAAATACTATGATGTGACATGTATTATATGGTCTCCATGCAGCGAGAGGTGCCCCCAAGATTTCCGCAGGCTGGATTCATACATGCACCAGTTAAAGGGCAGTACTTCCAGGTAGTAACTGATACAATAGTTGAAAACCACTATACACCTCCCGAGTGTTCCTTCAAAAAAAAAATAGGGAAAAACCTTGTCAGTGAAAGTTTAAGGCCATATCGTTAGTCCCAAATAATTGAATCTAAGGAGGCCCAAGCTTAAGAAGACACCTAGCAGATATAAAAGGCTTCAATAATCAAGAGAACCGAAGAATATTGAAAGGAGATCAAAGGATATTGAAAGAACATCCAAGAGATATTAAAAAGAGAATCTACGCTAGGAACAAATTCTTTTAGTATTAGAAACTAGTCAAACTTTTAAAAAGAGAAAAAAAAAAATCTAAAAATGGGCCATTGCCCACGTAAGCTCTTTAGGCCCGTAAACATCGGTCTATTAGGAGGACGAAAATATGAGACAGTTTTTTAATTTCATTGCTCCTGTTATTTGTCTAACAAGACCAAAGCCGAAATGGGCCCAGGTTTTCTGGACCAGTGCAGTCCATAAATGCCCTCACCGAGTATTAGGGGATAGAGAAATTCTTTGTGCACCCTGCGGTGTAAGAAATCTTATGTCATTTGAAATTTTGAATGATGAAAATTTTTTTTTTTCGAAAAAGTTATGACATCCTGTGCTGATATTATAGTATTTACGTTGAAATTATAACTTTCTACATAGAATATCATAAATTTTTTCGAAAAAAAAATATTTTAGTCATTCAAAATTTCAAATAAAAAAATAAATTATGAATATTAAATAGATATTAAATATATATTAAAAATGATGATCACGTAGTCCAATAGATCGAAGGGGTGCAGTGCATAAAAAATTTTGCTTAGGAGAAAAGTACGATGGGCCAAGGTTCCATATAGAGGAGTAGGTCTCCAACACTTCGCCGGGCCAATTCGCCCAACCAGCTTAGCTGTAATTTATTTTGTTACACACTGCTTATTAGTGTTCATCAATATAATGGATGGATTTGGTGCAGCATTGGTGCCTTGCGGGTAAAGAACGAATGCACAAAATTCAGGGAATACTGTGATCAAGAACATCTTGACGGGTGCACAACCCTCCTCTCTCTCTCTTTGCCCACATAGGTCTGAATCCACCAAGCTAATTGTGTGTTTATATTCCTATATGCTTTCAGATGCCAAAGATCATTCCAAAAGGTGAAGAGAGAGCATGCCGTACTAAAACAGAAGCTAGAGTCTTATTTCCAGGTACTTTCCTCCCTTAAGCCCAATCTTAACACTTTCAGTTACGTTTACCCCTTTTTTTTGTCCCCCGTCCGATCCTGCTCTCTTCTAACTTTGCAAAGCAGTGACATTTCACAAGTGCTTGTTTCCTCCTACTTATTTGATGCATTCTTGATTGGTGTTTCAGTTGCTCAGGCAAATTGGCCCCACCGAACGAGCAACTCGTTCTGGCAGCTGAGATGACCGACCATGGTGACGTACGTGCGGCTGTTGTAGCTTTAATGAGGGTTGAGGGGGGGAACAGAAGTCTAAAAAATCTATTAGAGAATAAGCCATGTGTTGTAACATATGTTTAAAGTGGAATTTAAATGCTAAAACTGTTGAGAGTACGTGGAATTGTTCCTCCTTGAGCTTTACTTGTGTTTCTTTTGCGTGACCTGAACAATACCATTTGAAGGTGTGGTAGGGTCTGTAACACCCGGCCAAATCAGCCAAAAGCCCAAAGCCCATTCAAAAAAAAAAAAAAAGAAAAGAAAACGGGAAGAAGACTCCCGATGGGAGTCTTCTTCTCCGATGAATCCCGAACGGAGAAGAGTTCTGGGACTCTTCAAACTCTAGGGCACTCTATAAAAGGCCACCCCTTCCTAAGAATTCCTCACCGATCTCTTTCTCCCTCTCTTCCTCCCTGATTTCGTCGATTGAAGCCGCGGCCTTTGACTCGTGCTCGCCGAAATTGGAGCCGACGGCGCTGTTAAACTTGAGGTAAGCCCTTCTCCCCCTTCCTCTCTTCCTTCTCCTCCCTTCCATGGCTTCGTGCACCCTCGCCGGCCTTCGAGATCGCCAAAAATTTATGAAAACGGAATCCCTGTTTTGCTCTGTTTCGGCCGAACCTTTTTCTCCCTTTTCCGGCCACCGGCGCCGTCGGTTGCGGCGTCTCATCTCCGAGATCGAACTCTCATCTCTCTCTCCCTCTTCCCTGAAGATATTGGCCGCCGGTGATCGGTCAATGACCGAAAATAAAGAAAGTGGCATTCCCTGTTTTCTGATCTTTTCTTGATTTCTCGCCGGCCAAACCTTGCCGCCGGCCATCCCTTGCTCCGCCGCCGCCTCCACCTGCTGTCGGACCTCCGACGAAGCCGTCACCCTCGCCGGAGCCAAGCTGGAGCCCCCCCTCGTCCGTCCTCTGTTTCGGCCCAAGAGAGGCCGCGGGAAGA
>KE504708.1:293757-308897 GCA_000441515.1 Elaeis oleifera
TATATATATATATGTATATATATATGTAATGTATATATATGTATATGTATATATATGTATATGTATATATATATGTATGTGTGTGTGTGTGTATATATATATATATATATATATATATTCGGATATGGATTCGGGTATTACCTATACCCATAGGTTCGGGTCGGGTTCAGATTCGGGTTCAGATAGAAAATAGCATTACCCATACCCTACCCATACCCGTACTATAGTTTTCAAGTTTTACCCAAATCCGGTCAAACCCTATTTTTTGGGTTTGACCGGGTTCGGGTAGGGTGTATACCCATCGGGTCGGATCAATTTTGCCATTCCTATTAACACGTGAAGTGAACTGGGCCCCATTGGGCCTGTTAACACCCTTCAACCTCAATTTGGAGCCCCTCATCACTAGAGCGACTCGACTTATGTCAGCCCACCTAAACCATATCAAGTTATCAACCAAGTTCCATTTATCCTCTATCAAAGCTACTTCTTGATTTCTTGTAGTGTATGCGCTTTCTTGCAACAATAATCTTAAGCTCATACATATGCTTTGTCCCACCAGAAATCCAATATGTACGCTAGATGATATTCAGCAATTTAACAACTAATTTTTGTGCTTACTGTAGGAGCTAAAAGACTACAAAGTAACAAAAGAAACCAACAAGTTTCAATTGTTAATATAAGGTAATCAAATAAGAGGATTAAGTAAATGTGAATAAATCAAAATTCACAGCAAAAATCAAGCTGAGAAAACTTATATGGATCTCTAGCATGAATGCTGACTGTTCATGTACCAATAGACAGGATATTTGGACATGGATTTCCCCGATATAGTTCGACAGAGATATTGTTCAGTCTGCTTTCAATATGAACCTATGAGCAATAGCTCCTTTTCCAAGAAACAACACTGCATAAAAGAAAGATTGTGGCAACATGAAAATCTTTTGATTGGAAGGTTAGGGATTGTAGTAAGGGATACTGAACAAAAGACATAATATCATTAGCTATATAAACTATAGCTTTTGATTTGATCCTTAGCATTTAGACTTGTGTGAGGTATGAGAGCTCAGTCTGAATCCATTCCATGTCAAACCACTATTTAGTTTAAGTACACAACTGATACATGAATCCAACTTTACAAGGGCTATGATATTATACTGGTAAAACATCTAAACCTCCAGATGATGGAGATGATGGACCATAGAAATATCAATCTGCCTTTTCAAATATATTAGTAACACTGACAGCTCACTTGGTGTCCCTAGCACATCATACTATGAGTTTACTTGAAATCCAGCATTAATGATAAAACTGATGGAACCCATGCTAGACTAACATCTAAAGATGCAAAATGATCAATAACTGGAACTTACTCTACCTTTACATAAATTAGCACTTCCCAGCTAATCTGGAACAAGTTTACTGGTTGCTCATGAAACCTTGAAATTTTTTATATCATTCTCCAAAGTCCCAATTAGAAAAAGAATCTAACAGTTCTGAACTTCTGATGTTTAAGCCTTTTGATCTGCGTAGGAGAAAAAGTAACGGTCCAGACTCCAGACAGTAGAAAGGAACAATTTTATTAGAACCTGACATACCAGAAACATGCATGACATATCAATGACTATAATATAATTGGAAAGAGCAGTCCTTGCAGGTCATAGGAATAACAGCAGTAAGTGAGCATAAAAAAATTCTTCTTCCATTGGACATCAATTACTCAAATTCTTGGATAGCATTGCATGATCCAATGATTTTAACCTATAACAAACCATTTATTGCTGATGTACTGCCTATGGAAGTCATTTCATGATGCCTAATTCAAGCCTTTGAGAGTAGTTTTAATCCTTTTATTCCAAATTGCTGCAGCATGCAGCAAGTCATTTGAAAGCATGGTCAAATTGTAAACAGCCTGAGATTGTTTATTGACCTTTTATTCTTTTATGCATATCCTTCGGTTTTGGGTGACATTGGGGTCAAGCACAACTTTACAAGTCCACTAGAAATTCCTGCATCTTCCAAGATGGGACTGAAGTTAAAATGCCTGTGGTTTGACTAAGATATCAACAGGAGTGGTGATATCTATTTTGAAGCAACAACTTTGCTAACTCTGAAGACACATATACTAACTCAAAATCAACATAGAAAGATATTCCACTAATGACATCAATTTAGTTCAAGGACAGGAACCTAGGAGGTCGTTAGCTTTGATCAAAAAAAAAAAGAAGAAAATGAATGTATTGTGGCATTCATTAAAGAATTAAACCTGTAGATGTCCAATGACTATGTCTGAGAAGTGGTTGTCCAAGATTAAGATCAGACACACATAATATACAAGTGTACAATTGCATGCATGAATCACATTCAACAAGATATAGAGAATGTTTGTTACCACCTTGTCGAGAAATGTTCTGATGTAGTCAATTTTCATAAAGGTATTTAGGTATAGGCAAACAATCTGTGTGGGACAAGGTAGTTATGAAACTTTGACTATTACAACTTGCAGATCGAATTCTTGTTTACCATGATTCATGTCATGCATCTGAAAGGGCAAAGATAAAAGTAGATGACAAAAGGAAGATGACATCAAAAATTATACGTGGCTTTACCTCCTTGGGAAAGCACGAAAGAGAAAGATACTAAAAATAAGAAAAGAGAGGAATTGTAAAAAAGTCTCATAAAATAGAATACCAGGCTCATAGAAAGAAACAGACCTTTGTCTGCTGGAGCTGGTTCATCACTGCCTGAAACAAAGAGCACAAAGTCAAGTTATGTCACATCAGCCAAAACTCCTTTTCTCTTGTAAAATATGATCGCTGCCCATTCAACAATACCTGGGTTCCTTCACTTGTCCCATTTGCTAGTGCCTCGAGCACTTTGATTCTCAATTGATACTTCTGTTCACGTGCTTTGACAAGATTATTTTGCTGTAAACAGGTAAAAATCAAAATAAGAATGTCTTCAAGTAAAACAATGCAAAAATATTCTTACATTTCGAATATGCTCTGCCTGAGTTGAAATACGCCGTTCAATCTCTTGCACCACTTTTCTCAACAAGCATGCTACACACTGGGGAACAATCATAAATAAACATTGAGAGGAGAAAAAGGATTCTGTCTCACCTTTCTCTACAGCTTATCAAAAGCTTAAACAGATAGAGGAAACAATATTAGATACATAGTGCTATATATGTATGTGTATAAGTAAGGAAGAGAGAGAGAGTGTGTGTGTGTGTGCATGTGTATATGTATGTATCTTAGCATAAACCAACTATGTTCAAAGGAGCATACATAAGGTATTTCCCCATTCTTTCTCTCAATGCTTTCATCAAGAATCCCGTTCACAACACTTAAAAGTGACTGGGTGGGGCATTCTGCAGGCAAAAGATATTGCGATGTAAGAAATATATCCACAAGTGCTGAAAAACAAAAGTAAAAGTAAATTTCAAGTTTAATTTATTAAAGAACTCACATCTAAACTGTTTGATTTGATCATTTCTGAAATCTTAGCTGAAGGAAGATCAGAATAGAGCCCCTGTTTTAACTGGAAGACTTCATGAAACTTGTGTCCAGCATGATGAGAGAGACCAGATATTGGCTCTACGATTAAAAGATGGTTTAGCTACACAGGATAACTGCTAATGATAACTCAATGAATATGTAAGCAGCATGAAACTTTATTCTAAACCATTATTTTACCACTGAAATATGTGCACAAACATGTGTAGGAGTGTTGCACAGCTATAATATTTTTTAGAAATAACTAATGAGTGGTGCCAAAATATAAGATATGCTTCTTAGGAATAGATAACTTTCATGTTATTCAACAAATTGCCTGTGCTGCATCCAGACCTTTATGGCATCAATAACCAGAAATTTGCTGTAGAGCATGATAAGGTGAACACTGTTATATGAAAGATTTAATGCCATAGAAGAGAGAACAAGGAGAAAAACATAGAATAACAAGACATGAACATAATGCAAAAATTTTCATAGCTTTTTGTGAAACCAACTATCCTAAGTCAAATAACATGATAAGCCTATATCATTTGTGTTGTCGGACAAGCTAGCAGATGCAGAGAGCATGAGCCATTATCCTTTTTGTGATCTTTTTTTTTTGGGTGGTGGTGGGGAGGTGCTAGAAAGTTATCAAAGAAAGAACTGGTGTCATAAGGTTGTCTTAATAAAATCCTATTAGGTTGAATGTCTATCTAGTATCTGCAACTTCTTCCATCCATGTCACGTGGACAGATATTTCAAAGCACCGTAAAAGAAGCATAAAAATTATACCTAACAATTACTCTTTTAGTGGTAGATGCCTCTCCATGTTTAGCTGCTCCAAAGCAAGTATTCCAGTTGACAGGCAGTTTCAGCAAAACAATGAATAAAATCTAGTTGCTTGCAGAGGGCTAATCTATAAGGCCATATTTCTGTGCTTCATGCACAGATGTGAGAATCTTTCTTGGGATTTGGAAAATATGTCAAGAAGAAGGTGAAGATGGAAAGAGGGAAGATGTCTTTCAAGCCAATGTCAGATAACTAGTTCATTCCATTTGGTCCTGTGCAGCAATAGAATCTTAAGTTGCAAGAACGAGGTGAATAGTGGTGTAAATTTTTGAAAATTCCTCCTAGTAAATCCCCAACACCATCCGACCTTTAACATTGTCATCACTTTAAAAATCATGTCACTAACATATAGACACCATTGTAATCTTCCCCTTGTTATGTCAGAGTGTTGTGCAAGATTTCGGCGCACATTCGGTGAGATCTAGGGAGAGGTTGGTAGCCAAAGAGGATTCAATGAGACTCTAAGAGAGGATGGTAGCCGAAGGAATTTGGTGAGACTCAGACTGGGATTGATAGCTGAAGGGAGGCTGATGTATTGACAATAATTATAGGAGTCGACAGAGAGGGTCAACTGGTGTCTGGTTGGTAAGATTAGATAGGTCTAACCACCCAGTCTGCTGGTTGAGGATGACCTAGCTTGATGCGGGTCAACTCAGGTGTGAAGCTCATGTGTCTAGTGGATAAAGGCTAATAAACCCTACCTCCTAATGGGTATTGCCTTTGGAAAGTTGGTTAGGAGCTACAGTCCTAACAATTGGTATCAGAGTGAGGCTGCAGGTTCAAAACCTGGCAGAGTGTTAACAATTGGTATCAGAGTGTTAAAAAAAATATCGCTAGGGAGGAGGAATTGTTGTGCAAGGTTCCAGCATTATGATGTTAATAGGCAAAGTATGCATTGAGCATATCTAAGTCTTTTTGAATGGCTTGACCAGACAATCTAAGTCTTTTTGAATGGCTTGACCAGACAACTTGATCAAAATGATATAAATCAAGCTTAGGTAGCTTTTGACACAGCGCTTTCACATTCGTAGCCACTATAACATCCTATCATCAATATCAAACACCACTCTTATGTCATCTGAACAGCACCCAACCAACGCAGCTCGCTCTTGCCTTCATATATATCTCTCTCTCTCTGCAATGTTTCATTTTGCAACCTTTTATTTTGTCATCCTTTTCCTTCTTCTTTTTCATTCTATTTACCACAAAAAAGCACAGTCATTGCCACTCATCTGGTCTTTCTCATGCTTAGAAACAAATTATGCATTTGACTTGTTACCTACTTTTGCTTCTGTTCTTGAAGTTATGGAGCATCTTATGAGGTCATGTCCCTTCCTTTTTCTTGAGTGTGGATCCTAAACATCATCCTGGTCTTTACCAACAATATCTTCAAGTATAATTCCAATCATTGTACATAATGATAACCTATTTGTTCTAGCCATGTTGTTGGACAGGTCTAATAATCTCATAGCACATCATCTCATTTCTTAAGATTCTTCATTAATTAACTAAATGCTAGCAACTGGTATAGGCCCTTCACATTGCAGTCAGCATTGACTAATAAAGGAAGAAGGGAAGTATATTCCAAATTGAAATTGTTGAGGCAGCTGGCACCCTCATCCTTTAGCCTATCAGCACATTAGTTGGCCTGATGAAAATTTGATGGGCTTGGAAGGAAAGCGGATGAGCAGCTCACATTCGAATATCCAGCAAACAGGGGAATTGGTGAAAAACTTTTATAATTGCCAATACCATAGTACAACAACAAGACACAGTATGACAAAGCATATATTTGTAGTGCATCACCGATCAATATGTTCAATGATGTAGAGTGAATGAAAACATTGATGATTATGGTGAGGACAAATAATGCCGCATGGGCTTGTGGTGAAAGTACAAAGGATAACATTTAAAGATGTATACTATCAGAAGCATAGGAGCCATAGGACAATGGAGATGAAGCAAACAAAACTCATTTGAGATTTTATGGGTAGGCATGGTAAAGATCAACAACTAAAGGATGAACCAATAATGTATGGCCCTTGATTATGTGAGGCAAGTTGGAAAGAGGAACAGCTCAACAACAATATGAACAGAAAGTCAGAAACTATAAAAGATCAATAAAATCTCAATAGTGAAAGATCTAATCCTTTAAGAAATTGTATGGTGAAGATATATTCACAAAGATACACTGATCTGAAGGACACAATTTTATGGTCATGGTTATAGCTTTGATGTGAATGGTAGGGTTTTGGAAGACACAATATTGTAATTTTAATTGTGATTTTGTACAGAATCTATCAGGTTGTTCGGTTTAGCATTTTGTCTGAAAATTATGTAGGATCGGTTGATTGCTTGCCAGACCCCTTTCTCAGCAAGGCAAGAAGCTTTGAGGTCTTTAGTCGCAGCACTACACTGTGAAGTTCAGAAAAGGTAAGGAAACATAAAGTGAAGAAAATCGATTTAGTGAGAACATGGCTATTTATTGTTGCTAGCATGATAGCATCTCATTTGGTATGATTATCGTCTTGGTCCTTTCAAGTTATCCTAACTTGACCTGTCAATCTACCATTCACCGAGCATGTTCTCTTTCTGTTCTTTATTTGTATATCATTTTAAGTCATGCATTTAAGGTAAAAATCACAAGCCACTTCATGCTGTGTAATCTTTATCAAGAAAGTGTCCACAACCTTAGGTTTCAATTGCTCAAGTGCTCCAAAAGAGATGATCGTACCTGACATAACAGGACTTCTTAGAACATGCTGAAGTTTGGCTTCTGTTAGGCTCAGTCTCCTTTCGTCTCCTAGAACTGGGGACTGTTGTCCACTTTGAGTGTTCTCTCCTCGTAAAAGATCCATGGCCTCCAACTTCTTCCTTGCTTCAATTACCCACTTAGGTGGTAAATTTGTTCCCCTATCTTAACCAGGATCAGAGTTAAAGACTAGTACTGCAGAGATGGGTCCCTGAATCCACAATAAGAACACGAACAGCTAAAATGTTACTTTAAAAGATCAAGATACTGTTTCTAACCGTTCAGTTTCAACAGTAGTAAGAAGAAAGACGAGCCCACAACATGGATTTTTTCCTTACAACTCGTGGACATATTTGTGGGTACAAAAAATCCATATTTATCCATAAAGCTGAGGCTATTATATATCCATGCGTGTGATTTCAAATTAAATTAAAATAAAATAAAACTTTCGTTTGACTTTTCTGATGTGATTGAGTGTAAGAATACCTGTTCTAGGTCTGACACTTTGAAACTGGACAAACCCACACTTTCGACAACTGATATAACTTCTTTAAATTTTCCAAGCGTCTCCCTGAACCTGAGGGAGGACAACCACCGCTCTTAATCTGCGGCACAAAACCACATAAGAATTAGATTGGAAACCTCTATCTTATTCAGATATCAGAAGGGCTTCAAGTCGCTAATGATTCAACCTCCCCCTTGTGACCGGGACCCAGTCTCCTTAAAATAACACAAAACACAGCACCATCAAACAGCATTGCTCTCAATTCCTCCTCCGATGCATCTGGAGCCATGCGGAAGTCTGGGAACAGACCGTTGAGCCACCCTATTACTTCTGATCGCTTTTTAGCTGAGTAACCCAAAGAAAGAAGATGTTCCGTATAATTTTCCAAAGAAGAGAAAGAAAGGAAGGAAAGAAGTCAGGATTTTCACCCCGTGTCGAAGTCAAGGTCTGCAATATCCTCGCCGGGAGGCATTTTGATTCAGACTACCAATTTCACCACGGAGCTGACCTACGGATAATGGTGTTCAAGAAGATGAGCGATCTTTCTAAGGAGTCAAGAAATATCAAAGTAGTGCCAGGTGCAATCATTCTTGCACCAACGCTTGCAATCTGATTACTTTTGAGTTGAACAGGTGCGGATCGTCATACTGCAAAGAGAAGGGCCTCCGGAATCTAATTAGGGCATGGAGCAGATAGGATCTTTGATCACTCAAAGTTCCAAAGAAGGATATAAAATTATGCGGTGATATAAAAACAAGAAGAAAAAAAAAAGAAAAGAAAACGATCTTCCTCTTTAACTGCCAAGATTGGAGACGGATAAGAGGAGATTTAGAGGGAGAGAGGCAAGAGAGGATAATGGAATGCGGAGAGCCCGAGATGGGTGGAGAACGCCGAGCCTTCTTGGAACCTCGGAACCTCCGAGCTTTATATTTTTTGGTTCGTTCGCTCTTTTCTTCCTTTAATTTTGCTTCGGGCGCTTTCTCGTTTCCTCTTCTAGAGAACGAACGACTCGGTGCAATTTATAGTCTGTGGGGAGCTTCGTCCCAGGTGACCAGGGGGAGGTTGATGGGGGAGCCAAGGCGGTAATTCGATCTCCTAGTCCTGCGGAACAGGAAACCGGAGCCGGATCCCAACTGACGCCGTTAACTCCACAACGGTCGAATCATGCCTGTAGGAAAACGCGACTTCTATCATGGGAGTAGACGCTTGGGATTGAGCCTCTTGCAGATGTCAAAGCATTTCAAGCTCTCTTTCCTCTGTCTGTACAGATCTTATAGCAGCTATTATGCGATCTAACGGTACATATTGTAAAAAAAAAAATCATTCTACTCCGAAAAATATATAATCTGAATTTAGGATAGCTAATGTATCGAGCTGTGACGTGCTATGTGCCAATTGCTTTGTGGAATAAAATTACAGATATTATTCAATTTTTTTAAAGAGAAATTCAGGCTCTTTCCCGCTTTCTTCCTTTCTTTTGCACTGTTGAAGGAATGAGTTCCATGCTACTTCAAGCTTGGCATCAGCATTGAGGTAACCATTCATAGACCCACCAAATTCACTAGAAAAATTTGTCATCCACATCGAAATGTTTTCTACGTGTTATTGAAAGAGAAGTTCACAGAGCTTTATAAAATGAACAATTTGAATTCCTTCTCTGTGATCACTTCTCGGCAACTAAGGTGTTGCAATTGATGGTCTGTTTCTTCAAAATAAAAACACTAAACCACATGATGAGGAGACATGACTTTAAATCAGGAATAAGGTAAATAAGGTGCCTTCTCTTTTTTTTTTTCATGGTTTTCTCTAATTTGGAATAAGATGCATAACTACACGTTACACCATTTTAATTGAAGCGATGTCGCATGGCCTTGTCTGACTCTTTCGTGTAAATTAATTATTAAACAAAAAAGTGTGTAAGTCTCCGTTCTTTCTACTCTTTAAACGATGGGTTTGGAATTTAAGGGGGATCAAGGTAAACAAGCTATCGGATTTTAGAAGAAAACAAGCTATTGGACTAGGGAGTATTTGGAAAGAGATGGGAACTTTTCTTCCATGAACAAACATAGAATTTACTGGGTCGTTAGCCTGGAATCAGAGTAGATTTTATAGTTGTCAATATCTCAGAGACACTTTTTCACCATGAAATGGAGACCGGAAGAAGACGAGATGGATAATTTTGAGAGAGAGATGTTCCGCGCTAAAATAGAGTAGAAGAAGAGAAGTCTGAAATGACCTTGAAGGAAGTCTGAAATGTCTTTCCACTCCTTTTTTTTTTTTTCCGGTTTTATTTCTTTGAACGAGACATTTAACTCTTTATGATGCCTTGGCTTGCGACAACAGCCGTCTCGTATTTCTGTCCCGAATTGGGTCAGGCTAGCAGCATTCCTTAATGCATCTTGATTGATTTGTGGACTTGTATTTGAATAACAAAATGTCCATAATAAGCCTGGTATTTGATCTCGAAGTAACCGAGCATTTCATGTGCCAATCATATAGCATCAACTCCACCAATGGGTCATCCTCTATAAGAACGACAAAAAATACTGAAAACTTTGTTTTTTGAATATTTATTAACAATACTGGCAATTTTGTCTAATTAAAGATTTATTAACAAGAAACGCAGAATGTAACAACCTCCCAGACTCTGCTAGCACATTGCAAGCTATAAATTTCCAAACAACATAATGCAATCCTAACCAACGAAGCCAGTTGATTTCCAAACGGCAATACACATGTACATTACAAACCTGCGGTTTAGAACTTAAACCAAGTGGAAGGCCGCAGACTTCAAGTAAAATCTCACATGCATGACTGAGAAGCATGAAGATTGCACCCATGCATTTAGATTAGCAACAACCTTAATTGCAATCAAATTTACATATAACTATTTAATGGAGCAACAAGATAACAATGAAACAACGCTAATCAACGGTGACTTAATACGAGACCAGTAACATTCCTCTAGAATTTGCCAAGACTTGCCTCAAATCAGTCAATAATCTAATGGATAGACGAAATAAACCTTGTGAAGCACCTATAAATGCAATAGGAAAAAAGGGTACCTGTCCCACTGATGAAATGAATGTCATATCAAATTGGCAGTGACTTCCTAAATCATCAACTTTTAGATCCATACATTTGCCACCAAAGTTTATTCACTATACAAACATTACATTAAATAAAGATGCCTGTGATGCATTTTTTAATAGGTCATACAAGGGCATCCCCAGAATTCGAAAGTTATACTGCACCACTTGTTAGTTGTAGCTGACATGTGCGATGGGCTATGATAAAGGAAAGTTTGCAAAACAAATTTCTATTAGCCCAAAGGCAGTCATCTCCAAGACAAGAAAATGTATGCGATTGCTGTTGCATAAGCAAGCAAATTCTCCATCACCAGGATCAGGAAATGGATCTTCATGATACTGTTCTGCCATAGCATACAGATGCAATATAGAGATTTTTTGCCCATTTTTCCTGCAAGAAAATAGATTTATCAATAACAAAGTCAACAGATTTAATTGCTAGCCACCAACAAACAGGATTAAAATGAACCTACCTTCACATGTTGACTTGGAAATGCAGAGGTTCTAAGCGTCTCTTGTGTTTCATCTGCAGGCTTCCGTCTGGGTACACTCAGAACAAGAGCCACCTGGTCCCATGTTGCAGCAGCTGAAGTTATACGGTAACCGCTATCCCACCTCCGATGAATACCTTCACTGGGGTACAAGAAATCAAGCTCAACGACCTGTTGAACAAGGATAAGAAATCCAAAAGCTAACATCAAAATACAGCTAGATGCAGTAACCACCATTCCCAATACAAATACACAGCAGGAAAAAAAAATGACCTGATCTGAAAATCCAGCATTTCGAGACATGACAACCGCCCACCTGCTACCTGCAGTGGCCATGGCAGTGACATAGAACCCCTCCTTCCATTTTTGTTATCCACTTAAATGGAAATGAATCGCTAACTTTGTAGGACTGTTGCGCATATTGTGTGCCTGGATAAGAAACCATCAGAACATGAGGTATGAGCCCAATTGCTTAACATTGCCTAACTTCAAAATAATAAGACTTTTAAGGAAATACCTTTAGACATCACGACCAAAGAACTTCCATTATTTGCTCCTGCCAGTGCACTAATATAATAATTTTCTCCCATTGTTCCATTATCCATTCCTTTACACAACACCATGCATATCAGTACTATTAATTTCAATAATACATGCTAGTGTGTTCATGATGTGAATATCATCATCTCAGACTTGAATAAGATGTAGCATGAAATGCTAATAAACAAAGAAATATTGCACCAGGAAGAATGCCCAGGCACTTACTTTGTGCAGAAAACATGGTGAGAGTTCATAAACTTGAGCATTATAGCCAGTGCCAGCATCCATAATTAGGGCCCACAGATTTGTGGAAGAAGCAACTGAGCTGATGAATAATCCATCTTCATTTCCTTTCTCAATATGTTGTCCAAGCCTTGCATCTGCAACATTGTAGTGATACCTGCAACAATAAAGAGAATTGAGCTATTCGTCATTTGTTCAATCTTTACAAAATATAATGCATCGTTGAGGCATCAACCTTTGCTTCATAGGACGCCTGGCATTGTAGACACTAATCCATTGTGTTGCAGGCATCCCCATTCGGACCTTCTTCTTCGGTTGCTCTTCATCCTCATCTTCCATCATCAGCCTGCCTCTTTTTTGACCAACCTGGTATATAAGCTTCATAACATACAACTAAAGTTTAGATGGGCAATGGAATGAGTTAGAAGTAGAAAGTTGCTCTTGATGGAAAAAAAGTAGGGAAGAACAATATACCTTCTGAGCACCATCGGTGTTGATTGGCCTAATATCTGGATTTGGACCCACTACACCATCAAAAAGGAGATGCACTTTGCATAATTAGGTTCTTCATCAAATTTTAAGTTGACAACATAGTCAACGAATTGTCTAAATGGTTGTGGGCAAAAACAACACAAAGACTCTGGAGAGGTAGCCATCTTTTCTTGCAAACAAGGAAGCCCTTGTTCTCACCCTACAAAAAGTGGGAAAAGAAACACCTAAGATGACAAATGGGAAAGCATCACGGCATTTCAATATTATTTCAAACAGCTAAACCTGGTATCCCTGCCAAGGTAGACGGCCACGAAGGAGAAAAATGAGAGTGTAAGCAAGGGATTCTAAATCATCTCTCCTGCTTCCAGTTCTTCCCAGGTGAGCATGCACACTAGCATAGCGCACCGTTCCCCTGCAATATCAACATAAAGAATTAAGAGATAAGGACATGTTAAGCAGGCTAAAAAAACAATGGCACTACAAAATGTGATTCTTCATCCCATTAAAAATCACCCCTATACAAACTTCAACAAGTAATCCCATTATATTACCTGAAAACATCTGGTCTTTGGTCATACTCAACATGCTGACCTGTAGCAGTGTCCTTCCATCTAGTGGCTGAAATTGATTTACAGTTGAAAACAAGACATTAGGTAATATTTAATCCCCCATATACAAAATCTCCATATCTAAAATAATCGGACAGATGACAATGTTATATAATGCCAACAAGTTACCTAATCCAAGATCAACAAGAAAAAGTTTCTTCTCTTCAGGAGTTCCAGGAGGGCCAAGTAAAAATTCTCAGGCTTCACATCTCCATGCACAAAACTGGAAAAAAAAAATAGTGAATCATAATTACCTATCAATACCATAAGAAAAGATGAAGAAGACAACAAAATTCCAAGAAAATATAGAAATAATTAGAACTCATAGCCCAAGGTTAAAACGACCACCCTCTGGAGTGCATCTTCTCCAGTATGGAGATTGCTTCAATAGCAATACATGCAACCATTTCAATGGACATTCTGCAGGACTCAGAAACGAAGGACAGACCAGTCAACTTGTATGGGAAGATGAAAAAGTTAAGTGCAATCACCAATACGAGTCTTAATACTCACGTGTGAGAATTATTATTCCAAACATCCCATAGACTTGGACCCAGCATATCCATAACCTGTATAAATTAGTATCATATTATTTAAGCACATCAAAACCAGTGTTTAAAAATAATCAAGTTCAAGCATATAACTGAATATGGCTAATATTACTGAAAAGATTCTCCATTACCATGACATAATAGTCACCTTGGCGACCTTTGTAATGGACTCGTGGCACACCATGAATGCCACCCAGAGTGCTGCACAGATGCAAGCCCACGAGAGTAATGAAGGAGAATATATTGCAAAAACACAAAATAGTAATAAATAATAAAATATATTTTTGAAAGAAAAAAAGGTCACTTACTCGTAGACCTTCCACTCATAAGGGGACCATAATTACATCCTTTGCTGCTCCGATGCTCAAATTTCAATGCCACCTAATACATGTACACATAGTGAACTATAAGCAATTAGGTTCCTAATACAAATAACCACAAAGAAAATAAACATACCTCTACAGCATGAGGACCAGTAGTCAGATCATTTGCATTGGTAGCAGAAATACGGCGACCAACATATACTTGTCCAAAGCCTCCTTTTCCGAGCTTCCTTTCAATTTTATAGACTGGTGAATTGCCAATCTGAACCTGTGGAGAGAGGGAAAAAAGAGGTGAATAAGCAAAGCTAATGTTTCAGAAAGCAAAAGACAATGCAAGCTTGGAAAACAATTATGATGTCCACAACTGAATGCTCTTAAAGTTTTACATACCATTCAAGTGATATTGCTTCATTTATGTGTACCAACATAATATAGTTAATGGATGAAAGGGACACAAGCAGAACCAAAGTAGAAACAACTAGAACAGAAGTACAGCTTAAGTAATCATAAAAGGCTAATCCAAGTCCTTAGCTCCTTGCAACTTTGTACCATACATCAGATTCAGATGCTATCCTTTAAATCCATGCATTATATGCATGCTTGACACCATGGAAATCCACCACTACCGTACAGAAATGCCTTGGGTGATTAGCCTCTTTAATGAGTTGAGACAGCTCTTGCTACGTCTCAAATATGTTGTATTCTTATATGGTGCCAAATTCCTCCTTGGGCCATCTAGTAGAGGTCCAAATAACAATAATCCAAGGTCGGCAGAACCAATACTGTAATCCATACCAGCTGGCCGGCCATACAGTATAGTATGGTACCGTGCTGTGCTGACTTGCAACATATTGACAAAGGAAAGCCCGAGAGGAAAGGGAGAGGGAGAAGAGAGAGGATGACAGAGAGAGAGAGAGGAGGGAGAAGGGAGGGAGGGAGGGAGAGAGAGATAAGCAAAGAAATAAGAGAGCAGAAGAGGGAGGAAGTGGGAGATACAGCTTGGTCAGTATGGTACTGTGCCGTGCCATGCCAACTCGCAGCCTATCGATAAAGGAGAGCTGGAGAGGAAAAGGGAGAGGAAGAAGAAAGAGGGGGGGTTGAGAGAGAGAGAGAGAGAGAGAAGCAAAGATAGGGAAAGGGAGGAAGGGAGAGAGATACAGCTCGGTTAGTATGGTACCGTGCCATGCCAACTTGCAACGTATC
>KE504708.1:308917-330929 GCA_000441515.1 Elaeis oleifera
GGCGAGAGAGAGAGAGAAGGAGGGAGAGTGGGGAGAGAGGGAGAAGACAAGAGAGGGAGAGGAAGAAGAGAGGGAGATACCGCTCGGTATGCAAAGTCCATTCCTGATGCCTCAAACATACAGCGAACCATGCAATAATCCATATGAAGTCCATTCCGTCAATAAATATGAAGCGTATATCCCCTCTCTCACGTCCATGTCATTGCAAAACAAGAACATACCACCAAACCAGCAACCTAATGAGTCAACCACAGACAGCCACTTGCAAGTCAACAAATTTTCAACAAAACCTGAAGGGCCTCAAAGCACTCACTGGAATCAAACTCTATGGCTGAACTGCGAAATCAAGATCTTCCTCCTTTATTATTCCCTTTCAAATGGTGATTATGATTTGCATGTAATTTTGATCCACTAGCCACCTTCCACTACCCAATCCATAAACCCATAGGTTGTTTAAACTCTGCCTCTTTTTCCTCAAAGTAAATATGTCCCTTTTGGTTTGAATTCAATGTGCAGGAACCATATCTTTGCTCTAATGCATAACTTGTGCACTTCTATTGATTTATATTTGTGTTCGCCCTCCCCCTCTCCTGATTGATTCTGGATGGGCATATCTTTGCTTTTTTTTTCTTTTATTTTCCTTTTCTTTTCTTTGGGGGTGGGGTGGGTGGTTAGGATTCATGGACCCTTTTGCTCATTTGTCAAATCCAAAAAGGCAACTTTCGAGGTATTTAATACTTTGCTTCCCTGTGCTGTGCTCATTATTACCCAAAATGTTCCTTTGTGAAGAGATCGAACATGCACATATACTTGTTGATTTTTTTCTTTCAGATCTGCTATTATTAGTTCTTATTAACCAAATTTTAAAAATGAATTTACTAAAATAGCAGGTTTGTAGTAATTATCATAAACCAATTACGCCAACATTTCAGATACGCATCTTTTCATCTGCAGATGCTTGGAAGCCACGGGCCTGCATACCCGCATGAGAACTGACACACTTTTCTGCTCTCTCTCTCTCTCACACACACACATATGTTGGTCCTAATTAATCAACACTAATGTTAGCCCTCTTGCTTAATATAACTGAACTCTAGAAAAGATTCCATACTTGTCAGCCTCTCTCTCTATCATATAACCTAATTAATCAGAATAGATCTTAATTCTCTTAATTGAAATTTTGGAGTGTAAAAATACTTTTAGGCACTTCATTACAACACAGTACGGCAATCCATTATACTACAAATTTGGAGTCTCTCACATCAGCTAGAAAATGTAGGTGCTTGGCACTTGTTTGAGTGTCTTAACAAAGAACACCTTATTGCATTTGATGACATGAGTTTGCAACCATTTTACTACTAACCATACTAGTCTAAAGTGTAGAATTTTCTAAGGAGATGTAACACCCATTTTTCTTTAAGTTAATATGGCATAAATGTAAGGTTTTTTGAAAAAAGTGCTCTTAACTAGTCATCAGCATATATTAAGATACTTATTTTTTTATCAATTGAATTTGATTGAGGACCATTTAAGGGTGGCCTGCGAAGACAATGGGTGCACCTCCGGAAGGGACTAGACAAGGATTTAAGTGAAGAAATCACCTTATTGTCATACTACAGAAAACAGGGCAGAAGGGTGATTTAGCTAATCTTAAAAACCATAAAGGTCAAGAAAATTAAGTTTTGGGCTTTTAAAGGAGAGATGGATCCCAAGAGTAAGTTCTAAATGCAATATGTTAATTAGTGATTGTCTGCAACTAGATCATAACAGAAATTTAGCTGGCAGAAGTCAATTTATGCAGAAAATAAGAGGGAAACTGAGGTTTAGAAGAGTGGAAGGATGGATAATATTAGTAAAGATCAGAAAAATATAAAGATAGATATGACTGATTGAGGGAAAGAAAAGGAGAATGGAAAGGGCTGAACATCGCCAACTGAAACCTTTCATTCACTGAAATAGTTCACATAGAATACTTCTAATGACCAGCTATTGGGCCCTTTGATAGCTCTTACATAACTAGATTTACAAGTAAACTGGAACTTTTGAAAAGCAATTATCCAGTCTCTAGTCAAAATCTTTCCTAAAATGCACAGTTCAGAATCCCACATAACCTATGATATTAAAATCATAAAGGCCAAGAACATTATGTTTTAGGCTTTGAGAGGATATATGGATCCTAAGTGTCAGTTTGTAAATGTAATATCTCCATTAGTGATCATCCATAATAATCATACAATGGAAAATTTTGCTAGCACAAATTAACTTATGCAGAAAATGGGAGGAAAAGTGAGGTTTAGAAGAATGGAAGGATAGATTATATTAGTAAAAACTAGAAAAAAATAGAAGTAGATGAGGGTAAGAGGAGGGAAGCGAGAGAGTATATAAGGGTAAGAGGAGGGAAGAGAGAGAATATATAAAGTGCTAAACATGGGCAACAGACACCATTCATTCATTCAAATAGTTAACATACATACTTGTAATGACCAGCTATAGGGCCTACCTAGCTTTTACACAACTTGATTTACAAGTAAACTAGAACTCTTGAAAACAATATCCAATCTTTATATGGATAGCCAAGATCTTCCCTGGAATGCAGAGTGCAGAATGCAGAATTGCACATCATCCTATATAGAGGTTGACAACATAAAATCCAACCCAATATGTACCAAAAGTAGGACTGTTGCACAAACAAGACCCTAAAACCTACTTTAGAATTACCCAAATAAAAGCTTTAAAATAAAATTCAGTGTTTCAAAATGCAGTGCACGTGATTGCCTAAGTGGATGCAATTTAGCCACATATGCAGATGCAATTACTTGACTTGCCACATTTCCTATATGAACCAAAAATGCGATCCACATAGAATTGTGCAGCCACATATCAGCCTACTCTAATGTGGGCTCTTATAGATGAAGCAGGTTCAAGCTAATGGTTAGGCTGAATGTTGATTTCTTAAAAGCCACATATAGCTATTAATAAAAGAATGTCTCAGCACAAGAAGCTCTCGCCATTGTAAGGTTTGGAGGAGGTCAAATGCATGCTACCTTACCGCAGCATATGGAGAGGTTGTTTCTATGTTTTGAACCTATGACTCCTAGGTCATAATAGAGCAACCTTACCAATGCACCAAGACCTGCCCTCTCAAGATATAGCTGTTAATAATACTAACATGTTCGTTGTGTTGTAACTATTACTATTAGGTCATAAGTATAAGGTAATCAGCACTAATTATTGGTTGTTATTACTAATATTGCTATTGTTTATCCAAAAAATGTTTGTCGTTCCTCTTACTGTGTTTAATAATTAAACCTAAAACCTTTGGTTGCTAAGCAAACAGGCATGACCACCAGGACAAGCCCCAATTTACACATGCAACCTGATACCTACATACACAGTATGGTCCTTTGATCGCCATATATCATAACCACCTTTTAAAATACCAATAAAGTTTCAATTGTTCTTTTCCACCATCATTATTGTATGCAGCTGAACCCGTGTCAGGATTTTCGGAGGTTAAATTACCAAGAATTCCATGGCACCTAAACACTTGGAACACATGCCAAGCGTCTAGGTAGTATTGCCGCAGATCCACTTGCTGCCTTTCTCACTTATCTGATCCCTCTTTATGTTCACCTTAAAAGCCTCACCTCCATTTAATGATGACCTTATTTGCATTAATCTGGTTAATCTCTTTTAATAAGCCGCACCACTATTAAATGCTCACCTTGTCTATGTTCTTATAACAAATCCAACTAGACATTGTATCAATAATATATTATTGCTTCTCTTTGTTAAAAATAATCTTCATTATGTAGAATAACTTATCAATAATCCAAAAAAGTTTTGATAAGAGTATTCCACAAAAAAATTATCTTATCCATAATTCAATAAAATTTTGATAAAAATATTATATTAATGACTGCTTATATTTGTTTTTTTGGTGAAGGATTACTTATATTTTGTTTGACTGCATTTCAATTTCTCCACTTCTTTGGAAAAATTACAAGAATTGGTGATTAGAAAAAGAGGAAAAAATAGAAAAGAGTGACACATGAAAAGAAAATATATCAAGCGATATATAGAATACTGCACATAAAATGAGCAATTCAAAGATAGAACATGAATTGGCATTGAAGAATCAAGTGTCCTGAAAAGGTAATATCATCTTTGTGGAATTAGCAGATTCAAGGACATAACCAGTTAGAATTTCTTGTCAAATTCAACAAAAGTAAATATTCTAAGAAACTTATTCTAGACATGATTCTTACAATCAAATGTTCTTCAGCAAAAAGGAACATGCATGGGCAGAAAATTAGCTGAATTTGTGAAAGAAGGAACCCTAAATGGGACATTAAGCAGAGCATAAAATAGCAATAATAGAAGATTATAAGGCAAGTAGGTTGAATAATTTTGGAAGCTCACCATGACAGAATATATGGTTATCGATGGACCTAAAACTCATGAATAGAAAATGTTAAATAAGGTGTTGTCATCATGTTAACAGTATTCGTTCGGTTAACAGTAGTTTGGTGTCTGCTGGTTGTTTCATTTTCAGACAAAAAGTTAGAAGAACAAATTTTGTTGATCTCAAGAATCCGAAGTCCAACAAGTCAAAGCCAGATTGAAGGGGAAAACTCCCTGCAAAAGAGAAAATCTCTGAAAAGAATGGCTGGGGGTGCCTATCTACCAGTCATTCAGTCCCTGAAAAATGAACCACCGTATGAAACAGGATACAATTCTTTTTTCTGAAAAGGAAAGGTTAGCAATCTTTTTCCATGAGAACCAAACTTTCGAGATCCCCGCTGCAACATTTTTTTACGTCGATGAAAACTTTGCTAAAATCAAAAGAATTCTTGTTCAAAGAATAAATAGTTACCTTTTCTGGGACCGGCGCGGTGCTCCCCTCATCCTCCCCGCCTGGAAGCTTATCAGCGCTCCTCCCGCCACTGTCAAACTCATCCATCCTCCTCTCCCCGATCTCCCCTCCGCCCTCAAGAAACCTGATCTCCTCCTTCCGCTCGGCCGACCTCGTCACCACGTTCTCATCGCCACCCACCGCCTGCTGCTTGTTCCTCGCCGCCCTCCTCCTCCTGCCGGCGACCGGCTTCTCGGCCTGGACTATCGGATTCGGCTGTGCGCGGCCCCTGCGCACTCCGCTGCGGAGCTCCGGCATCCTTCACCCATCCAATCCCATCCCCTCAAAACCCTAAACTCCCCTCCGGTTCCTCAAAACCTAGCTCGATCGCCGCAAAGAAGAACCCAACGAGAGAGAAATCACGGGATGACGCGGCGGCGGAGATCGGAGATCGAAGGCCGGAGATCGGCGAAAATGGGGAGGATTCCGGCTTCGATCGCGATGGTTACTTGATGGAGGAGAGAACGCGACCTAGGGTTTAGGAAGAAGAAGGGAGATTTTAGGGGAAGCGGGGAGGTAGAGGGCGTTGGGTTGGGGTCGAGAGCGCTTAGTCCATCGATATGGGAAGGCGAAGAAGACGACGCGGACGATGAGTGGGGGGATGCGGTATTCTTGGTGTCTGATCGCAAAGGATCATACGCGTGGCAGCTATCTGGAATAATACGACCGTACTGGTATCTATGGAGGACACACGACCGCCGTTGATGATCGCGTTGGAGTTGGACGGGACACTGTATGGCGGCTATTGCCTGCTTTCTAAAATAATAAGGCTGAGCATAAGTCGGATCCCATGGGATTGGAAAAAAAAAAAAATCAAATTTAATTTAATTAAAAAATTTATTTATTATCGATTGTTTACCGTGCATAAATTATTTGATATCGAAGTGAACGATTTGTAGCGTATTTAAATAAATTATATCGGTTTGAACTTCAATATTAATATAATATTAATTTTAAGTTTAATATTAATTCATTTAAACTATTTTTTATCAATTTAATATAAAAAAAATCTAAATCTTATAAATTATAAAATTTAATTATTTTTAAATTTATATAAATAAATAAAAAATAAAAATTTATTTATCTTTGAGCAACTACGTCTGAAAGCTTTCATTTTAAAATTATCTTAAATTAATATACTTCCATCAATAATTCAATATTAATATTTTCATGAATCTATATGGGTGAAGCGATATTTTTTAGAATAAAGTATTGAAATCTAAACAACGCCGTCCCAAAATAAAAATAAGTTTGTGAAATACTACATCGGTTGGATTTAGTTTCATACAGTTTAAAAATATAGAAACTGAATCTGATCGTAAATAATCAATTTTTTATAAATTTTAATTTGATTTTATCTAATTTATGTCTTTCAACTGACTGAAACCGATATTTATTGGGCTGGATTGGATGGATTTTTTTGGGTTTTGATTATTTGCTTAGCTCTACAAAATAGTGTGACATAATGATCATTCCATTTGAGCAGGATCATTACGATAGGAAACCACAGTCGTTTTTTTTTATTATTATAATTTATTATATTTATTATTTTCACCTGTTCTTGTTGCTATGACAATATCATAACAACCATTATTTATATTAAATATTATAAAAAATATGTTTTAGATAAATAATGGTTACATGATCGTTAAATAATGATGTTGATTGAGAAACAGGATAACAAATTATTTTAAACATTGGTCTCTACACTAGAGAATGTTTGAATGGATTGGATTAGATTGAAACATAATTTTAAAGATGGTATTGTAATCCTTACAAAATTTTGGCCATATCTCACCCTCATTATACGGTTGAGATAGATAACATCGAAAGTTCATTATTTTCAACATCTCCTATCAAAAAGACCATTGTAACATAAATAAATCATTATCTTCACTTGTATCTTCTTTTGAACAAATAATATTTTAAATTTAAATTTTTATCTTACCAGTTTATCGCTCCAAAAAAAATTGTACATATCTCAAATAATATTATTTTATCTAATAAAAAATAAAGAAAAGATATCAACATCATTTTTTCATTATTAACTATTATTTTTCATCATAACAACCATAAATATGGTTTTTTAATATTAATTTAAATTATTATTGAGAAAATAGCAGTTGTTATAATCATTATAATGCTCAATTAGGTTTTGGAGGTGGTTTGTTATAATGGGATAATGCCTTATTCAAATTAATCAATGTACCTCTTTGAAAATCAATGATGAACAATCCAATAAGATTCAAAAACTTGAAAATCCAACTCATTAAACATTAGAATCAAATGCAATCCTTTGAGGATCGGTTTTATATTTAAGGGACTAACTGGAAACTTTAAATATATGTTCGAAATCTAATAGGGTTCAAACGAATGGACATGCAAGCTTGATTGTTGAAGCAATTAAAAGAGGGGAGCATGCTAGAGGATGAGAGAGAGGAATAAAGACTCTACAGCTAAGGCTATCATGAATTGGTAGGAAGGACTATTCTTCTTGAAAGGAAGGTTTTAAATAGATATTAAATGGCTTATGTCTAATATATTAGTGATGATTACTTGCAAGGGAGAGGATAAAAAATTAATAAAGATATGGCTAAGATTGAATTTTTGTGGGGATAGAATATCACCATAAAATGTCGAAGGTTATCAATAATATAGGCTTATCTAGGGATGAGAGTAGTAGCTTGTAGAATAATTCAATATCCTTATAGGATGGAAAGAAAGATCATGATGCTTACATGGCATAAAGCTGGAGGTTATGTACTGGGTGTGGTGGTAGATGTTAGCTAGGATGTGGATATGGGTGTCGGTAAGAGCGTAAAATTAGCATATCCAAGTTTTCTAAACACAACTTCAATATCTTAACATGTATAAACGTTTAATGAATACAAAATGGGTATCATGTAAATTTATTATCAATTATTCAATAATTTATTAGCTTAAAATGAGCCATATTTGAGACTAACCCGATAAACTTCTCTCATCAAAAAAGGATATTCAATAACGCTCAAATTGAAAGCTTCTCGAGTATGATGATTAACGAGGCATGGTTTATATCCATAACCCTCCATGCATTGCAAGTATTGCTCATGCAAATTTATGCTCACATTAGCACCAAACCCATTCAAAGATGTCGATAGGTTATGTGGGCCCAATGGCCGGAAGGCCCGATCTGAAAATATTTCTCCATGGGCCAAGAATACGGAGCGACCCATGACCCGTGCCCGGAGCCTAGATTCTGAACCGAGGCATTTTGGGCCAGGCTCAGCTTGGATTGCAACGGAATGAAGGCCCGTATAATCTGGCTCATGGCCCACCCAGATCTAATGTTTTCGTTGGCAGGTTACTAGATCTTCCTGCATCGATAACTCCAGCTAAAATTATAGCCTTAAAGCAGGAGACACAAGGTGGTTGGACCAAGTCCGAGCCCTCGCTAGTTGGCTAGCAAAGAAGTTGGATGGTTAAGTGGGTGGCAATGAGCCTTTCTGGCTCTTCAATTAAAATGACCAGTGGTGGTGGAGTCTAGTGTATTATATTAACCGCACTGTGGTTAACGCAAGGAAAGTTGTGCCATGGCTGCAAAAATTCCGGCATTGGGCCCCAGAGTCTGCAAGCATGCGTTGTCAAGTCGAAGCAAAGAAAAGCAGGGAGATTCGAAAGGCTCTTATACTTTTTTTCTTGAAGAGGCTTTTCCTGGCTAGTTTAATATTGCTGGTGTCTAAAGCAGAGTAGCACAAGAAAAAGAAAGAAGAAAGCTCAGGGAAGCAGCCAAGTTTGACATCATTTGTCTCTTCTTCACAGCTACCAAATTTAAAAATGGATTTACAGGTAGAAATAAAGAGAGATTTCCAAATTGGAGCTGGTTTAGAGCAAAATTAGCTCTAACTAGTTGCAAATGGGTGCCGTGAGGGCGTGGGCTGTGATCCAATGTGCTCCACAGATTGCACCATTTGTCATGCAACGCATACAATAATGACCATCTGTGCACAATTAGTTGTGCTCGCTATTAGCTGTGATGTGAAACAATGCCTACCAACTAGTTATGCATATCTGAGATAGATCTAGATTAGCAATGACCGAAAAAATGTCCATATGAAGTAATGGATAAAAGATCTCAGCATGGCCGAAGTTGGATTGGATGGGCCGAACTAAGCTAAGATTGGTGTAGCCATAGGGGCTTCGAAGTTGAAAGTTGGACATGTAAAAAAAATTTTCTCGTCAGAGTTTTTTCTATGCAGATCCTCCAATACTTAAGTCGGATGAAATAGAATAGCGAAAAGAGAAATGCAGAAAATAAGAACACTCAAAAAGTTTGAAAGATTTATCTGAGAAGCCCCTACCTCCTTTTATTCGTAGAAGAGGATCGTTGGCTATTTTCATAGTGAATAAGGACCATTTCCATACCTATTGCATGTGCAGTGATCACTTCTTTGATTAATACATGATTTGAATGAATTATAACCACTAAGACGTCGTATGATGGTTTCAAACATCTTATCCATGCGATAATAGTTGGATGATGATCCTAGACGTAACTGCTGCAGATGTCATGGACTAGCATGATCGTTATTTAATTCATCTATTCTAAGATGGAAGATCGATCGTGCCGATCTGACCCTTCATCGATAAAAATCGAGGTCAAACAAATATTCTCCATATCAAGACCCAAAGACAATCATATCAAATCAAGTAGATGCCAATACTCTGGGTTTGCAGCAGATCCAAGTTTTCTAAATCTGATGAGGTCACATCCGGTGCCACGGAACCCCTCGATGTTACATAATCCAAGCACTGGAAGTTTGCTGATTTGGCAACAGATGGCGTTAAGCATTACCGTTAATCCACTTGACTTGCATCCTTCTACTGTTTATAATTGGCGCATTTCGCCCAACAAATGGCATGAAGAGGTACCGTTGATAACTTGTGGCGTGCCATGCACGACAGGTGATTACGTGCTAGATGGAACCAGGTGCATCAGAATAAAGTCAAGCCAGATATAGATTAGAAACCAAAGCTTGATTAGTGTTCTTAATCATGTAGTTAGTCAAGGATGTGTTGAAACCTCTTCCCTTCTAGAGTTGGATTAAGAATTAAAGAGTTTTTGATTGTTGTTTAAATCAAGTGGGTTGGAATAAATATGAGGTAGTGCAAGAGAGACCTTTCAATAATAATACGATGCCCCACGTTCTCGCAGTGCCCTTTAATAAGGTCGCTGTCTGCTTTCCCAGTGGTATCCGCCGGCCAACGCTAGGCTTTCAGTTCAGACCAATGAAACCATGCAACCACCTGACACCATTTAAAGCTTAGAGTGTATGTGTGTGTTTTCCCTTTTTTTTTTTAATTACAAAGTATTAAAGTTAAATTATACAAAATCATGGATCCGCAAGGCAGTTGCATGGGATCGCATGATGAATTTATAAGAACATGTTATAAAAAGAGGTCTTCGTAATCGGTTATAGTTGACTTGGTCGTGGCATGTACAATGCTCATGAGATGAAGAATGGGCTGCTATGATCCCCCCATTCATGTGCCCAACTTTAACAAAAGACAAGGGGAAGAACCAGCAGAGATGCCGTTGTCCTGGTGCTAATTCTCCAAATTGCACATGAGATAGAGTTATATGATGAATAAAATTATGATGTTTCCTAATTGTTAAGTGTTATATCTTGAATTTACAAGTCTTAGACATCAAGTTCAAATTGATTTAGGACACCATTCCAAGTCTAAATCGATTTATTCTATTTATATATTGACTTAATATTATTATTATGGAAATATCAGTTCGAGTTTAAATCGATTTATATATTGACTTCATCTTGTTATGTATATCTTGTGTAATCTTTAAAGAAGAAAGCCATTGAGTGCCCTAAAAATCAAGTCAAGATTTGTGAGGAAATCTTATATTGTATAATCTTTAGTTTTTTTTCCTTATATTTTAAGTGAAACTTTTATACCATCTCTATCAGTAAACGTTGGTTAATAATGTACCGAACCATATAAATACCATTACTCTATCCATTGTTGCAACACTAATTACAGGAAATTACTACAACTAAGATCATACAGATTTTCACTATTGAGTTTTAATTAGCCTCATTGTTGAAACCAGCCATCCTAGCAGGATTCGTTGCATGTCCAACGGATCCAAGAATGCACATGATGGACACGCAATTTCTTGTGGTTCGTTTCACAACATCTTTGATCGGTATGATTAATTGATGAACGTCTTTCTACGAATCTTTTTTCCGAGCGATGGAGGAAGCATTAATGGAATTCTTAAGACCTATTCCATCTTTCTCTTGCTGAGTCCTGCCACTTGTCATTCTTTTTAATGAGCAAAAACTGATCGCTCTCTAATCATCGATACTTCTTTTAACATTAAAAAGGTTTAGGATACAGGAAGAATGCCACCATTCACTTTGAATCTAGGAAATCCCTCCAGCAACAGAGAGAGGTAGCAACCAGCTACACCCAGTTCTTGTTGGCCGTCCTTTGTTTCGATTAGCTTTCCATTTTATATTAGCAATTAATCATCCTAAGTTTGAGGAAATTATAAGCTCATAACCCCATGTCAACTAGCTAGACAACTACACGGGGCTTGCGAAGGGCATCTCAATATACTAGATTTTCATCGCTATAGAATCTAGAAAGAGTCGGATGTGTATAATTGTAACTTTCATGTGAAAAGATTATTTTCATGTTTCGAATCCATAACATCTAGTTCACAATGAATCGACCTTAGGCTTATCCTTTATCAGAAGCTTATATGGCCCACCAAATGTGGCATATGTCACTATATGTAGCTCCAAATAACCGGCATTAGTATGATTGGTGTGTAGGACCACTTGGCCTTTGGTATGCTACTAGGTGGCCAGTCTGGACGTGGTCCTCTTGTTAACGCGGTCTAGAGTATGCCTACGTTTAAATCAAATAAGCAACTTCTTTCATAAAGGGCTCCCATCAAATTTTGGAAGGCTAATTACCCACAAATCTTTGTGAGATATGCGACTCTACTGGAGCTGAGGTCCCGATCCAAAAGATTAAAGATCCAACCAACTTGTCCAAATTATTCATATAATGGTATGTTTGAAATCCTAGTTACAGCATGAACATAAAATATGTTCAAATTGTTCATGAATATTCTGATGTGCAAATGATTTAAAATTTCATTTCTAAAATGTTAGCTTTTTTTTCTTTTAATTTTGATTTTCTGAACTCTTTATTTTGCATCTTCAAACATTTGAGTAGAATGGTGATATGTCAAGAAGAGGAACCATGGGTGCGTACTTAGGTTATTTGATTATTGGATGCACGAGGGATTTGGCAATGTAGTCATTGAATTATGGTTGTGAGTTATTTGATACCTGACATAATCTTATTTGCTACGGTAGTTATCGGCTATTCATATTCATGCAATTTCTCTTAAACGATAAAGCTATCATAATCTTTTAAAATTCATTTGGTTCACGGAAAGAATTTTTTTCTGAAATGTTATATCTCAAAAATTAATTCCTAAAAATATGATGTCTGAAAAAATAGTTTAGGCATATTTGATAGATCATTGAAAAGTGACTTATTTCAAAATAATTTATGTTTAATTGAGCATCTATTTTTTTTGACAAATTATATAAATATATCATATCTTTAATATAATTTTTTTTTGTCATATTTTATATATTACTATTGTTTGTAAGAAAAAAAAAGATGGTTAAAAGTATTTTTGATTGTAGATCATAGTGGAAGAGAGTTTGAGATGTCGTAATAGACAGAATGCTTATTTTAGCCGTAGATCTTTGATGGCTTAAAAAAATATTTTTTTGAAAAAAAATCTTCTATTATCATTCTATAAGAAAGTCAAAAACTCATATCTTGCATTAATTTTTTTCTATAAAATATAAAATTATATTTTATGGAAACATATCTTTCTAATCTGCCTCTTTTAAAAACTTCAATTAAATAAGAGAATTTTTTTTACACTCTTCTATTATATTTTTTCTCCTCTACCTTCTGCAAACCAAACGTGTCATCAATCAATGAAATGATGCGGCGACGATGGCTTTGCCCGAGGACGGTGAGCCCCTTGAGTGAGGAGGTGAACCACACGAGGAAAGCGACCTCGATCAACTTTAGCTAATAAAAGTTCAGTCCATAGAAACAAAATATCACTCAACAATGGCCCTCAACCAAGCCATCAAACTGTTGGCCACTGAAAGCAGATTGAAGGGAGAAGAGCTCTGCTTCCACCAATGAAAAGGCAACGAAAAGGAGATGGCCTTCAGTTGGGCTTGGATGAATTGTATTGCAAGTTTTCTTTTTGTTAACACCTGTAGAAGAAGCAGATCTGGTATTGCGTGTTTGCTACTTTGTTGGTTTAAGAGAGATACCTTGGCCAGCTCATGCATCGACATGTGGCTATATCCGGGAAAACGTTTGAGTCAATTTTGAGCTGACTTTAATTGGCCGCATCATTTTATACGTCCAGACAGGCCATTGAACACTGATTGATTGCATGATCGGGCCATGTAAAATTATGTCCTCGTGGAAGATATTTTCTTTGACGAGGGCCAATATTATACATGCACAGAACAAGATGCACATTGCGTGCAAATTTTTTGGAAAAAGTGTTTCAAAGTTGGTTTATGTATGACTTAGAAACATAGAAAGATGAAACTTTTGGAGGTGTTTTGCTTCAACTTGAAAGATTTGTGACCAGAGGCGTATCTGATGGAAGAGTTCGAACGGCAAAGCCAGAACCACAATCCATTGATGTTTTAGCTTTTCATTGGCTACTTATTTTTCAGCAATCTTGTTAGTGCTGAACTCCAAGGTTAGATTAAGGTCGGTCTTCTTCTAATGTGCGGCGAGAACTCGATTTTGTGGTTGTTGCATCTCTTCGATTAAAGATGAATTTGACAGAAAGTTTTTTGTTTGAGATTTTCTAATAAAAATTTTCGGACGTTTAAGTCAGTCGAAATTCAGAAAACATTGGAAAAAAAAATGAGAGATCTATTGAATAACTTATTTGAGAATCTCCTGCTCGCTCAATTTATAGAGGATGTTCGGTAGTCATCATCATGATGGACGAAATTTGTATTAACTGCATGCAACAGCTGTAATTATGCTCAACTGCATGGTAATGTTTTTCTACGTTATGTCCCAATTATAGCCGTTTTAAACGTATGATAATGGTTCAGTGAATGTAACTGCCATCGCTATTCTTGGGTGATATAATCATCCTTTATGTTCGTCTATATATGAGATGAATTAGATCAGAATCATCAGATATTATCAAAATGGCTCCACTTCAATTTTACTGAGGCCAATCAAAATATCCACCACATCAAGTCCAACCAAAGATTTTAATCTAAACAGTATACTTTTACCCCACTTCCTCTCCCGTGAGCAACAGCTGTACCCAGCTTTCCTTTGCTCCAGTCCACGCCGATATCTTTGCCTCCACTCGTCTCTTTGCTTAAGACGGAGGTTTCCTTCCAATCGATTGGAAGTTAACCGTCCTCTTCCGACAGCCTACCAACAAACACAGCATGGCATTCCGAATTATTGCAAAAAGACCTTCCATGAGATGCCACAAACAACAAAACATCAGGAGATCCTTCTAGTCCAAGAGACCACCGTTTCTAGTTTTACTCGGATCAAAACAAAATTAAAGAACAAATAAAATTACACATCAGAACATGACAACTCCAATATTCTCGGCCGACAGTATCCACTAGAATATGTCCTATACGCCAACCTCTGCCAATGTGGTCGATCTATTGTTATTTTCCTCTTGTTACATTTGTTACAAAAGCCTGATTAGGTGAAACCTTCTTAATCTATCTTAGTTATAAGGTCTATAAGCTTTGCATTTAGCCCAATGCATGAAGTTTAATAATTGTTTACTTAATCCCTTTGTCCAATTATGTAAATAAATTATTAGCATAGAATGAGAGGAGATAGTAATAGATTAATTAAATAAATAATGAGGATGGAGGGCGTTAACAATGACCATGTTATGTAAAGACTTGCTCATAAAAAATTAACAAATAAATAACTAGTAAGGAATTTCAACTTGCATTCTTTAGCAAATATAAGCTGTATATCCAAATCAACTAATGAATTGATCCCAAAAACTTAAATAATGGTGGGAATGGATTTAATCCAACTTATAACACTAACATATCTCCCTAAGATTCCGACTCAGTATTCTTTTAGATAACTATTCTGTAAAAAATGTTGAAAGTAGTTGGTGAAATACCTGCAGATCCAAACATGAAAACAACGGACTATAATCTGGTATGCATGTTTCATGAAAACATGAAAACAACGGACTTAATTTTTTTAAAAATTCATGAGGTGTCTTAGATTATATCCTTACAGATTATATCGAATATGGTGGAATCTAAAAGATAGGAAACATAAGACCAGCACGGAATACATTCACTCCCGGGAAAAAAAAAAAGAGCAGCACAAAATAACTCGTAAAATAAGCATTTAAATAGGGGTTCATGATATAAAGCCTCTAAAGAAAACAAAGCGCAAGTGATATAAAATGCTCTACCCCGGCCCAACACTCCAAGACTCATCGCCAACTCCACCTCCCACCCTCTACCAACAACCAAAGCTACCAGCTAGAAAGCGGAGCCGAGTAAATAACGTAGATTTAACACCGCACCCTTGATACATTTATTGACACATCTAGAAAAGCTCAACTAACCACCAATGGGCCATCTCAAGCCCGGCCAACCAGTGGGTCGCGGCGGTACGTATACTCCGGTGTAGCCCCCACACTTTGCTGGAGGCGGAGCTGCTCGTAAAACCTTTGATGAACTCGTCGGCCGCCCGGTCGACGTGGCCGTCGGCATCACCGTCGTCGTCCCTTATGGGGAAGGGCGAGTCGGTTATCCTCAGCTGCCGCACCAGCGCGGGGCTCCTCCCGAAGCTGCTCCAGATGAGCGCAGGTGATGGCGATGCCACCACCGACTCGATATCCGAAACCTCGGAGTTGAGGATCTCGAAGGCCTTGGCGATGGCGGCCACGTCGTAGTTAGAGTAGTCGTGGCGGTGGCGGTGCTTCCGGAAAGCTTGGTGGGTAGGCGGGGTGTTGCTGCAGCTGAACTCCACCTCCCGGGGGTGGTAGAAGGAGAGGTTGGGATCCATGGAACGGCAAGAGAACACCGGGGAGGAAGGAGAGGCCCCGTGGTGGTGGTGGTGGTAGAAGTTCAAGAGGTTGCCGAGGGCTTTTCCGGCGATCTTGCCGCGGTGGAGGAGGAGGTGGAGGTCGAGCATGAGCTTGCGCTTGGAGATGCCCTTGCGGAGCATGTAGTAAACCAACCGTAGGATGTGCCACAGCCGCTTGGGTACGCTATGCGATTCCATTTTGGCCGCGTCGGCCTCCGTCCTTTCTCCTATTCCGTTTTCCTAGAGGGGTTTCTTGAAAATTTTTGGGAGATTTTGGAGAGCGAGAGAGAGGGGAAGGAGGAGAATCTTGAGGATGATTTAATGCGTTCGTTGCGTGCGAGCGAGAGTGGGGAAGTGGGCGGGTATTTAAAGAGGGGAAAGGGAGAGGAGGCCAGAAAAATGGGCTGGGTCATTTTAATGGCAAAATTGATGAAAAAGGTGGTGTTGATCATTTGATCTGGAAATTACTAGAAAGTCCTCCATCAAGAGGAGATCGGAGATTGGAGGGGATTCGAAATGGCGGCTAGATGGAAACGTGGCGGGTAAACACGAAACACTAAGCTCAGTTAGCGCCTCCTTTTGGTTAAATCTCAAACAGGGTTTTGATGGGGATTTGCGGATGTTTAGAGCGGAAGTAAAGGGCTTTGTGGTAATTAAGCTTGGTTGTATTGAATGTGGGTCCCTGGGGTGTGTTGGCGGTTGTAACAAGTGAAGTTGTATGAAAATGTGCTAAAAGAGAGTGTATCCAAGCATGACATGTAATAATCTCCCTCCATTTGATAATAGTTGGCTTATAACAGCAAAATAGTCTCTTTAATCATGAGATCTATATTTTATCGTACAGTCTAAATGTGTAAACAGGTATCCTCAATAAACTCCTTTACACATCCCAAAATCAGAATTATAATGGGCTCCAACCCTAGTCTATATATATAAACTACTCCCTGAAGGCTTTCTAAATAAGTCTTAGAAGGAAATAAAATTTTTCGAGATCAAATTGAGTCTAAATCTCCGTTGAGTGAAGAGCAAAATAAAGGCTCTCTCTCTTCATTACAGACTTTCTGGTATATCAACTCAAGATCTCTTTCACTCTATCTCTTTCTTTGCCTTCTTCTACTCAGAGCCTCTTCTATTACCCTGAGGTAATCTGATTTAGGCATCGAAGAATCTTTTGTAGAAAATTTTTGGCAATTGGATTTTCTTTACTTGTAGTGTTTCCAGCTAATTTGAAAGTTAGAGCGAATATCTAATCATTTTTAACCACATCGAGATCTTCGACCAACTATTCAAATCCTTTAATTACCTCCTTTAGGTTCTAACTCATCAGCCCGAGCCAAGTCAATCCTCAACGAACATGATGTACACATAATCCACTAATTGTGATGTATACAATATCACTCAAAATGATGGATATGGTGTACGCCTCACCTGTTGGAAAGAGAATCCAAGCCACTGATTTAGTTTATCTCTTTATTTGCTCTTAATGGGCTGATTAGCTAGCACATAGCCTTTTCTTTGTTAAAGCAGATGGTTTAAATCTATCTAATCTGAGTACAGCTAGGTGTATCAGCAAAAAAAACTTAACAAAATTGATCGAGAGTAAAAAAATAGTCTCTTTAAGGAATATTGGTAGAATACCCTATGACATAAGTTGCCATCCAATCCGTAGCTCGAGCTACCTCATGATATATACGGGTCATGCTAGAAGAGAGACATGTCACCTTTAAAGTCCAAATATCCGTAAGCAAGAGATGACTCTCTTCTCTACGAAATTGTTTAAACATCCCATTAGTAATAATGGACCATGTCCAATAGTCACTTGCCACATTATTCTATTTATATTTAAATTATTCAAGATCAAAATAGGAGTGGGAATTCATCCTGTTATCCACCATACATATATCCCGAAATTTGGACTAGTCAACTGGATCTGATTTGTTTAATAATTTCTACATGCCTAAATGCTAATGCTAGAACCAAATGGCATAGGCTGGGCACGGGCTGAGGACTAAACTGCATTGCTTCCCTTTAAAAATTAAAGAACAACCCCGACTACTCTGAACTTTGAGTATATACGAGTTGCTGAGGAGGATCTTAAGATCAGCAAGCAACCAAAAATAGGTATTTATATAAAATATATAGTATAAAATTAATATTAATATTGTGAGATGGGCATCGGGGGCATCGAGTCCGAAAGTTCTATACCGGATACAATCAAGAGAGTGTACTGCTTATGTAGTATGGGCTCCTTTTGCCCACGTGAGGCATCTTTTGCGGGACAAAACCGTGACTCCGGATGTATGCGTTCCCTGTAGCGGGCGCGCGCCTGAGAAGAGCGGACAATAGCTCACGTGTTTGGTGGAGGAGGAAGGTCCGTACTACTGAGCAGTATATCTCAACATTGGCGCCGTCTGTGGGAATCCGTTCTCTACCTGCAGCAGTACACTCCCTTACTGGGGGGACTGTTGTGGGATGAGCATCGGAGGCATCGAGCCTGAAAGTCCCATACCAGATACAATCAAGAGAGTGTACTGCTTATGTAGTATGGGCTCTTCTTGCCCACGTGAGGCATTTTTTGCGGGACAAAATCGTGACTCCGGATGTATGCGTTCCCTGTAGCGGACGCGCGCCTGGGGAGAGCGGATAATACCTCACGTATTTGATGGAGGAGGAAGGTCCGTACTACTGGGCAGTATATCTCAACAGTTAGCATTCCTTCTAAGCAAATTAATAACATTTAGCTTTAAATGGAGTGTAACGAAAGAGGAGCATCTGCACCGAAAAAGTTATATCTATGGATGGTATTATTCACTTGCCGTACATGTAAACCTACGTGAGAGTGCTTAGTTCTTTCAATTCTTATATATTGGTACACATATTTAGCGTTTCCATGACACTTCTTTTTAGTTTGAAAGACAACATGTCGAGCCTCCTCGCAAAATTGAATGGAAGATTAAATTCTGTCTATGAAACATAATTTCATTATTCAAATTAACCATAATAATCTTAAACCAACAGACCATTTTCATGTTTGATGAACATATTCTTTTTGCGTCATAACCTATAATCACAGCCTTCCGAACAAAGGTCCTCACGCAATAAAACTTAAAAGCTTTTAAGGGAATTAAACTATTCTATGAAGACATAATTACCTTATTGCCTTAAAAACAAGAACAAACCAACCTTTTACTTTCTCTCAAACATCATAATTGCCCCGAACTAAGTACTAATTATAAACACATATAAAAATCTAGTTTCTATTTCACATGTGAATAAAGCTCCTTGCTTAATGCCCAAGTGAATAGCTTTATTCATTTCCTCTCTTTTTTTTGTCTTCTCTCCTCCATCCTTTACAAAAGTATGCAAGCCCGGAGCTCAAGGAGACTTTTGAATGCTTTTCCAGTATCAGGGGCTTGATTTGGACTTTCCGCTACCAGTCGAAATTGGAATGACAACTACGGCACTCTCCATGGTTTTCTCGGATTGATTAGAATGCCATTATTCATGTAGGGGACCTCCCCAATGAAATCTAATTTCCATGAGCTACCCCCGGCTCCTATTCAAATTCCACAACCATTCCTCCAAAGTCCACACATGCTCCTCGAGTTTTCAAACATTAGTTAATGCTTTTCTAGAAGAGTCATGGTGGAAGGTTAAATGGCTCCATCAGGTCCTAAAGGCAAATAGCATCCACAACCAATAGACTTTGTTCAAACTAAATGTTTTCACATAATTCTTCACCACATAGATTTAACAAAATTCATCTTTTTTCATACTTGTGTGAGTACTTTATAATGAGGGGATGAATGTTAGATGGTTGGGGCATTGGACTTTATAATGAGGGGATGAATGTTAGATGGTTGGGGCATTGGGCAAAGCTGTGGACAAGTGGGTTGGCTGGTGCTCCCCACCCACGCCCCAGTGGCTGTAGACAGGAGTCCTGCTTTGGGATCCAAAAGGCAACCAATGGGACAGAAGTTCTATTCTTTTATATATATATATATTGGATATCTGCCGACGTTCCAATCCTGTGGGTTGTACCGGTTAGTACGCAGATTCTCGCAGGACCGTACGTGAACTTTAACAATCTTTAGATGCGAGTGATCAAGGGTGGTGAATGGTGGATTTTGGATGGATTACAGCCCATCACCACTTTCAACATCCGGTGGACCGCACAGCCTTACCTGCATCTTGAGGCAAACACAGCTTTTATTAAAGTTTAGTATGTACTATCGAAATAAAGTTCATGCTGAACAGCGAGGCAAAGTAAATCCGGATGTCTCCATACTGGAAATTAACTCTATAAATCTGCTTCCACCAACCTCCCATGTCATGGATTTGGATATTTTACCGTATATATTTTGTCATTTATTTTGAAGAATGATGATTGTTGCTCATCTTGAAATAAAAAAAATTATATTAAAAATTATTGGCGGGGGGGGGTTAACAGCTCAGACGCTGCAGAGGGTCGAAGAAAGTTTTGATGTACTTAATACTATTTGAACCTCTTTGATGACTGACCTAGAAATTAACCAACTGGATATTCCAAAAGAACACCTATAAAAAGAAGAAAATGAGATAATATTAACTGTTGGGAGGAAAGAATCTTCTTTAGTGTCGGAACCCACCTTCGCTCATCGTTGAGTAGAGCCGATCTCTAAGGGGTTCGACTGCACTATGCCGGTTCCGATCCCTGCCTGAGGGTCAAGCTAAGGGACGTCGGGCGATTCCCCCTCATAGGCCTGATAGGCCTCACCATCCAGTTGTATCACTCCACTCATCGATCATACACTACGTTGCCTTACTATCTTTTTCACGATCCACTGTGTGCTGAGCAAGTTTATGATCAATCTCAGAAGCATTTAAGTACATCCTCTGCCGTCCGACATGATGGGACACTGAGGAAGCGCCTTCTTATCCTTTCAACCTTGACCCTAATCTTTTCTTTTTTGGAGGAGCATTAATAAAGTTGCGACACCAATCTCTACCTTGGTGATCGATTTCGGTACCCTATCGATCCATGTGTCAGCCGATCCACTCTAAAGTAACCACCTGGACATCAAGTTTAAGGCCAAGCTAGGGAAACCTGATGGCGGCATTATTTCCATGAATTCTTGGTCAATCCTTACTTCTAATCAGACCAAGGATCTTTTACTATTACAATTTACTTTTTCGAAAAAATTGGTCCATATTGTGCTGACCCTCTAAATAGAACTCCGTAGTGAATCCTTCGATGCTCGCTCCCCTATCGTCGAACCCGATATCCATCAGCCTATGGGTTGGCGAACCCGGATGGAGTAGCCGGTTCCCCTCCAACCGATTTCTTTAAATAATGGATCTTTGGTAGTCCCTAAACTTTGATATCAGAGGAAGGATTAGACATCGGACATCAGTCAATTTTCTTGAAGGCAAATCGAAGGATCACTTGTAACTTTTGGTTAAAGCATATTAAGTTAGGACACATCACCGCAATCTCACTCGTCGTCCACATGTCTATTCAACTCAAGTCGCATCTCTTTCTCTGCTGGCGACATATCAGATCAAAAATCCATCTATCGATGACATACGTGATGAAATCTGTATAGCTAATAATTATTAATCTCTCCATATATGAGATAAAAAAAAGATTTGGAGATACGTTCCGTATGTATTCAATACATCCTGTACTCTTCCATAATTCTTTTCTTTTCCTCTGTTGTATCATATTTCTGATTTAATCGTCAGAGAATTTTTGTTGGAGTCAATTTCGATCGAAATTTATTTTACGAAATTGCTGTTTCAGTGGTTCTCGATTTATTTCTATCATATTTGTATACGATCTTGTTGGGATATACTGACTAATCCCGACGCCGACCGACCGCGGTGCCGACTCACCAACGGGTCCCGACACCGACTCTCCGACAACGACTCGCAGTC